>PVIH01003844.1:0-67659 GCA_004025045.1 Sigmodon hispidus
GTCCATCTATAGGAACACCTGACTCACTCTTGAGGGAGGGGGGACAAAACTGGATTTGGCCGGGAGTGAAGACTGATCCAAGCATTATTGGGCCAGTGTGACCATAGGACTGTCTGCTCCCTGCCCAGGGAGGGGATGGGGAGTTGCAGAGAAGAAAAATGATCAGATGTGGTGGGAGGGGGAAGAGACTTTCAATAAACCATCCTTTTAAACCAGTAATGCAATTTGCCTTTTGCCTTTTTTCTATTAAGTTTTTTAATACTTCTAAATAAGGTGTCTGTTTGGAGTTAAACTTAACCAGTTTAGAGCACAGAGAATACTTATTTTCAAAGATCTGCTACTAAAAAACACAGTAGTCACATAAGCTTCTGTAGTAATGTCTGCAAAGATGTATCTGATTATTAGCCTGCAGCATGAATTTTTATGATCCTGCATGTCCCTCTTTAGGCGCATGATTGCTCTTTTCTGCCTGTCTAAGCAGATGCTGAAGCAATCATTACTTTACTCAATTCTGGGTCTATAGGTTACAGCTACTGTTATTGATCTGACAGAGATCTGCTTTGCAAAGTAAGGAGGTAGTATGCTATGTAGAGTTTTTAAATTCCAATTTTGTTGTTACTAATTACTGTGCATTTTTTGTGGACGTGTGTGTGTGTGTGTGTGTGTGTGTGTGGGAGAGAGAGAGAGAGAGAGAGAGAGAGAGAGAGAGAGAGAGAGAGAGAGAGAGTTGTGTGTATATGTAGAACAGTGAGTGTATGCACATGCCACATTGTACATGTTTGTGGAATACAAAGAAACTTTATGAGTCAAGTCTGTTCTTGCCCTTTGCCTTTATTTTGAGGCAACTCTCTCTTGTTTCTGATGTTCTGTTTATTCCAAGCCAGCTGACCCATGAACTTCTGGGTCCTTCTTTTGTCTTCTCATCTCTCAATAAGAGTGTTGTAATTACAGATGTGTGCTTCAACTGACTTCTACGTGGGTTCTAAGGATTCAAATTCAGGTGGTTATATTTATGGGTCAAGTACTTTTATGTATCGAGCTACCTCTCCAGCATCTTTAATATTATTTATTGGAGATTTTCATTTCTAATAATGTCAGAGTTGGTATTCAATCAAAACTTCCTTGGAAACATCAAAAATCTGATATAAAAGCAAGAAACTTATGGCTATATGTGAAAATCAAATGAAAGAGAGAGAGAGAAGCAGGGATCTTGAGGACCACAGGCAGATTGGCCCTACAGGTTTATCTGAATATTGTGATTTAGAAATGATAATGTGCCTCAGGAACAGAGACCAACAGAGGAAGCTTCACATTACCTAAGATTCCAAGGGGTGACCTTCTTGTAGTGAAGGTGAATTACATACCCATCTTCTTTCTTTCTCCCACAGTGGGGAAGTGGCTGCTTTGGGTCTTACTTTAGGTTTCCTTCAGCAAAGCTTAAATTTTGTATTTGTCAGTGTAATTAGAAAAACAGAACCAGCAGACAAGAATTATTCCCCCTCATTTATTATTGGTATATTAATCCATCTATTTATCTATTGACCCAATCACCTGTCAATAATTTATTAACCTATCAGTCATCTATCATTTGTCTCAATCAGTCATTCATCCTTCAACATGTACCTATTTTCTATCAATTATTTATAATTCATAATATATACATATATGTGTAAATATGTGTATTAGCTGTTATCATTCATCAGTCTATTCCTTGTTTCCCTTCTATGATGTGTGATGTCTTTCTGTATGCTGTAAATATCATTGGTCAATAAAAGAACTGTTTTGACCTATTGCAGGGCCTCTTAGAAGCAGGCAGAAAATCTGATCATAGATAAAGAAAAAGGAGGGTGGAGTAAAGGGAGACACAATTCAGCATCCCAAGAATCAAGATGTAAAGAAACAGATAAGCCACCGGCTATGTGGTGGGACAGATTGGTAGAAATGGAGTGAGTTAAGATGAGAAAGGTAACTGGCTATGAGCCCTAGCCATAGGTCGAAGAGCATGTAATTAATATAAGTCTTTGTGTGATTATTTGGGGTTAAGGGGCAGCAGGGCTATGGGCAGGTCAGAATCTTGAGACTTGGCTGGGCCAGAAACTCATACTACACATCTATATCTGTTTAGTTATTATAAGAGATTGGCTAAGAGGTTTATGATTATTGAGGCAGCTTATGAATTACTATTTGCCAAGTAGAGACCTAGTAAAGTTGTTAATTTAATTCAATCCTAGTCCAGTGGCTCCAGAACCTGGAGATAAGAATATCAATTTCAGTCTGATGGTAGAGGAAGCTAGGAAGGATGTCTCATCTGAGGGAGTGAAGCAGAATAAAAGGGAAGTACCAATGAAGCAAAGAAAAATGAACACACCTCCTCCTTGTAGACTTTACTCTATTCAGGCCCTCAAGGTATTGGATGATGCCTACTTGTCTGACGGACAATAGGCTAAACCCATTGATTTTTGTGCAAACTTTTATTCAGCAACAGCCTCTATTGACTTACCCTAAAGCACTGTTTATCTGGGAGCCCTGTGGTTCCATCAAATTGACACAGGTTAATGACCATAGAGACACATTTGAGGAAAAGTAGTTTATTGACAGGTATAGTAGCTATTCTATTGTGGAGCTTCAGCTTTCTTTCAGAGCTAATACATCCCCCTTTCTGGTGATGGTGGGATGCAAAAGGACTTGTCCTCAGCTATAAACCTCATCATCCCAGCTTGCCTCTCTTATGCATGGCAGGTACTACAACAGAGATACGACATCTTGGCCTCCTTGTGTGAATGTGAGCAGTATCTGAAGCCAATTGTCACCTCAGAACTTCCTGCAGCATTATGTAGGACACTGGTGTTGCTATATTGCACACTAGTTTGATCTTCCTCATCATTTCCTAAATGTAACAAAAGTCAAATGTGTGTGATGCATAGCTTTGAGGTGCCTCTGTCATAGGATTTGTAGTCATCAAACATGTGTGAAGAAGGTGGGTGCTGAGAAAGCATACCAGAGAGCAAGATGCATAGATGAATAAATAAATGAAAAGAGCAGCAATGATTGGAACAATAACCAGTCCTCAGTCATCTCTGGAGGCTAGCAGTACCTTAACTCACTTTATTTAAAAAGTTGATTTCCCAGTTTTACAGTTTAGAAGTGGAGGCCTGGGAACGCACTGGAAGTTGCTGAGGCAGCAGAGCACAGCAAAGCCACAGCTGAATCCACACTTGGACTTCTGTGTGTTTGGTGGGTGTGCTCCTGTCTTTATTATTGTAATTTGGTGTCTGAAAACAGCCAATGTATTGGTTACCTTTCTGTTCCTGTGATGAAATACCATGACCAGAAGCAACATGAAGAAACAAGTTTAATCTGGATTATGTTCCAACGTGTTAGAGTCTGTAGAGTGAGGAAGGCATGGCTACAAGAAGTGAGATCAAGACACATGGAGTTCATCTGTCTGCCACACACAAGATGCAGACAGAGAAAGCAAAAAGTAGGGCAATGAGATAAACTCTGCAAGCTCACCTAAGTGACATTCTTCCTCAATCAAAGTTCTATGTCATAGATTCCACAACTTCCTCCAAATAGCACCTGCAATTGGAGCTACTGGGAACTAAATGTTCAGACACACTAGCTAACGTGTGTGTGTGTGTGTGTGTGTGTGTGTGTGTGTGTGTGTGTGTGTGTATGTGTGTGTGTGTAGGGGGTGCTTAAACAGCAGCTTACAGAAGGAAGAATTTATTTATTGTGATGGAGAGGTCATGGCAGCAGCCATATGAGGTGGTTAGTCATTTTGAAAGTGACATCAGAAACTACTTGAGGTAAGTGCCGGTACTCAGTTCATTTTTTCCTTTTTATTTAGTCCAAGACCCAAAGCCATGATGTCATGCTGCCTACATTTAGGGTGAGTATTGCACAGTTTATACAGTCTGGAAACTCCCTCACAGACATGCTCAGAAGTTTGTTTCTTAAGATTGATTCTAGATTCTGCCAAGTTGACATCTGTAAAAACTTTGAGTAGGGAGATTTCAGGAAAACCATCCTATCTTTGAGTCTGTGTTAGTGTTATTTCTAATACAACATAGTTAAGTAAGGTGTGATATACTTCAAATATTTAACAACTTTGTACAAATATCATGAGTTCAAAATCAGGAGTTTGGCAATGGGATAACATGTTGTACAATAATTATTAATTAATGAACAGGGCAAGATATTGAAAAAATAATAAGTAAGTTGCTAGATGGATCTCATAAATTTAGCAATAAAGTTAGATACAGTAACCTTTGGTAATACAAAAAAAAAAAACCCACTCAAGGTAAAGTTAAATAACTAAACTACCTCCACTTCAGACTGGCCACAGTGTATAAGAAAGATTTTACTTTTCAGTAGGGTATGATGTTATATGCCTAAAAATCTAACACTTGAAAGGTAAAGGTATAAGGATCACCAATGCCTGGCTAGCCTGAATTACATACCTATATTCTATTTTTTAAATTATATTTTTGCTTTTGCTATCTCTTTTATTTTTCACTAGAATCACACAAATATTATTTTCTCAAGATCACTTTGTAAGTTGCCAAAATGTTAATTAACAGCTTTCCCCTGTTATCATTATTATAACACACTTGCCTCTTGGCTTTGTATTCACAGATATCAATGAAGCCAGAATTGCTGCTGGTTTCTAAAACCAAGCATGAATAAATAGCCATGAACACATTGTCTGTGGGGCCTAAAAGAACTCACAACCCACAGGTATGCATAGCCAAGACTCTTTCTATGAGATAGAGATGTAGCCACCATGTCTGCTTTTCTGGGGAGAGCTAGTCTGGGAACTCTTTCTATGAAGGACCCAGAAGAGGGAGGAGACTAAATAATTATACTGTGAGCTAGCCCTCTCTACAGGTTCAATATGAGTTGCAGTCCTGATTCAGTATCTTCTGAGCCACTGGGGACTGAGACTTGAGTTACTGTGAAATGAAGAAAATGATGAAAAACTCTGTTGTTCTTTGTAAATTGTTCCCCACAGACTCATGTGTTTGACACTGTGTCCCCAGGTGGTAGTGCTAATGGGAAGGCTTTGAAACAGTTATGAGATAGATTCTTACTTGAGGAAGAGAGTTCCTGGGGTGGGCTTTTAAGTTTTATACTTGAGTCCAACTTTCTGTCTCCTCCTTGCTTCCTAACTATTGATGTGATGTGATCAGTCATCTCCTGCTCTAGCAGTCATGCTTGGCCACCATGACAGGTCATATCACCTAGAACAATAAGTCAAAGTAAATCCTTCCTAACCATAGAGTCTTAAGAAAATATTGTTTATATCAGGTTCACATGTAAGTATATCTATCTCTTGATTATATTAATGTGGGGAGACTTACAGGGAAATCAGGGGGACCCTGAAAGTGTTCCCTAATTTGGAGTACCATAATAATATAGAGCTGGGTGTATGCATGCATACATGTATTTCCTCTCCTCTTTTGGCAACAAGTATAATTAGCTGCTTCAGTTGACTTTCCCAAAATGCTGAATTGTAATCTAGAATTGTAAACAAATAAACCCTCTCTCTCTTCAAGTTGTTTATTTATTATTGTGAGGGTTTATTTGGTCTTACAGTGTAAAGTAGGTAAGAGTCCATCATAGTAGGGAGGGATGGAGGCAGGCAGATTTGACAGAGAAAGAAGCTGTGAGGTCAAAAGCTCAATCCGAAGCATGAATCTGAGTGGAAACAGGCAGTGATAGGATACTTTCAATTGCATAGCCTGCTGCTTCTACTGTGTTTCCAACCAAAATCCTCCCCAAACAGCTGGGGGTCAAGTCATCAAATGCTCAATCCTGTTGGGGACATTCCCATTCAAAGCAGGACAAGTTGCTTTTGTCAAGGTATTTTATCACATCAAGTGGGCAGAAAATTAGGACACTTGAGAAGAGAAAGTATTAGGACAGATCGTAGTTGTCTGTTTGTGGAGGAGTCAGAAAACAAGGTGCCACCACAGAGACACGTGTCAAAGAAAGAGGCTCAAGTTCAGGAATACAGCTGCTTGGCTTTCAGCCATTACAGTAAAAGATCCACCAATGAAAGTGAAATCTGAATTAAAACAAAAGGCAAAACTCTTTCTAAAACTGAAAGTGATTGGAGAGATCATATTTGTAAAGTATAAACTAGTTAATTTCCCTTACTTTCAAACTCTTCTCTTTCTGTATTTGTAAAATGCTATTTCTGTGTTTTTGATTTTTTTTGTACATTCACTGTTCATGGCAATGTGTTACATGAGAATCTGCAGGGTTCCTCAAACAGTTCTGGCCATGATTTCCCTCCCTCCCCTTTCTCTACCCTCCCCCTCCTCACTATGCCTCTTTGCTCTCCCAGAGAGTTTGATTCTACTTTCATGTCATATAGACAGGTATGATTTTATGTATTTATATGAAATTTAGGAAGCATAAATGAGAGAAAACATATAGTTTTTGTTTTTCTTTCTGAGACTTAATTCATTTCTTATGACTATCTCCAGCCGCCTCCCTTTTCCTGAAAGCTTAACTGCATTCTTCTTTGTGGATGAAGAAGTTTGCATGAGTAAAGTAAGCATGCTTTACTCATTCAGTCCTCTGTGGACAAACCCCTAGCCTGTTTGTGTTCTTAACTTCCTGAATCACTCTGAAACATTGTGATGATGTGCCGAGGTCTCTGTGACAGGTCAACTGAGAGTCCATTTAGCAAATAGCTATCAATATCCAGGAGCAGCATTGATGGTTCATGTGATAGACTGATTTTTAGGGGTTTTGTGTTGTTGTAGTTGTTTATTTGTTTTCTTCTTTTTTGTGTTTCCTTTTCTTCCTTTTTTCTTTCTTCTTTCTTTTCACTTCATTACATTTTTACAAAGGATGAATACAAAATTAAATTTTATATAAAGAGAGAGCCTTTCTGTAGTTGGAAGTTTCTGGCCCAGACAGAAACTCTCAAACGTATTTAATTTATCACTAAATTCAGGATTGCCTCATCTTTACTACAAACTATATCTTTTCCTTTGACTTCATGATGGCTGAGTTCACACAGAGAAATAGTGTGCTCCAAATTTCTAGTTTACCTACTCTGTCCATTTTTACCACTGTCTTTGACTAGCTGTGTGCCTTAAACATCTTAATCTCTGTCTTCATTTTATTTAAAAAAGTAAACACTAATTTTCTCATATGTCTATTATGAGCACTTGATGTTAAAATGAAGTCCTTTGAACTATACTTAAAAGTATCTTATAGTAACAGAAGTTAGTGAGTGACATTTTTACTTTACCAAGAAAAGCATCAAGTTGCTGGAGAGATGGCTCAGTGGTTGAGAGCACTGGTTGTTTTGAAGAGGACCCAGGTTTAAATCTCAGCACCTGAATGGCAGCTCAATTATCATCCTCTCTTAATACTCTGAGATACATTTATATACACATCATCAGTGTCTGAGAGATGACTTAGCAGTTAACAATACTTCTGCCCTTCCAGAGGATCCAAGTTGGTTCCCAGGATGCAAATCAACAGGTTCATACTACATGCCCATGGGATCTAACCTTATGTTGGCCTCTTTAAGAATCTGTACACAGGTGTCATGCACAGACACAGACACATTCTTTAGTACACAAAGAAATAAACAAATAAGAGTTGAACCCTTGTCCCATTCTTGTCTCTTGATACCAACTCTCAACAACTGGCTATAACTCTAGGAACCCTTGCTTCTCAAGACTCCTGCTTTTATGATGACATCCTAACTACCTTTTTTTTTTTTGGCTTATTGGCAGATGACTCATCTAAGGTAGACCTTCCATCCCCTGGAAATAATCTTTTATTCTTAGCACTAGGCATAGGCTTGATCTTTGTATTCACATCCTATTTTTTTCTTGACAATCAGCTAAATACAAGCATTTAAATGTTCTTCCTAGATCTAGAAGACAGCTGGATATCTATTATCACAAATGCATGGAGCCTGGAAAGGCAGAAACAGATAGGACAGGCCCATAGGCCCAAGGAAAATGGCTCAAACTTGTTGCCAAGGCATGCACATAATGAACTTCCCTATGAGCCCACCTGGAGTCTGCCTGAGGGCCCAGCAAAAGCTGTTGTTCATTGTTCTTGGATGTTCAGAATCTCCCTAGCAACAGATGCTGTCAGATCTTCTGGTTATGCCCAGCTAGTGAGGGATGGCCATGCAATATTACATACCAGATTATGACATAGCCTGGGTACTGGGAGAAGGGTATATAAGGCTCTTCTTATTGCTGAATAAATGAGTTAATCCTTTTCAACTGACTCCCAGATTCTGTGTCATTGACTCATACCAGCTCGCCCCTCCCACAAGGGAAATGTTAGAACCCAGTAGCAACACATGAAGAAGAATCACGTTACCCACTCAGATTTGGGAGAGGGTGTTTAAGAGACAAGAATACATCACATCAGCAGCAATGAACTGATTAATTTCTAGCTCCTTCATTATTCTCATTGTTCTTCATTTCTTCATTTGTTTATTTATTTAGTTTGGGGATAGGGTCTTTCTTACTCTGTAACCCTGGATGGCTTTGAACACACAGGGATCTCTGCTTCCCAAATCCTGGTATTAAAGACATGTGCCACCTTATATAACTATTTTATTTTCATATGAGGGTGGTAGGGGGTATATGCTCATATGAGCACAATGCTTACAGAACCCAGGAGAAAATCATAGGTGAAGTTAGAGGTATCATTGAGTCACCCAACTTGAGAGTTGGGAACCAAACTCAGGTTCTCTGGAAGGGCAGTGTGTACACTTTAACTGCTGAGCCATCACTCCAGGCCCTGCCATTTCTTTCTTATTGTCTTGGATGCTTCTGTCTATGACTACTCCAAGTTCTGAATTCTCTGTTGACTTAGATTATAGGGTATTTTCTAGAAATTATATAGTAGGCATGGATACTAATCAGAGGTTCCTACTGCTTTTGGGAAAATGCACATTGTTTCCTTTTTCTTTTAAACATGCATCTTTGATCACTCTTTAATTGTCTTGATTGTTCTAACCCTGTCTGCCTTCTCTGTATCCCCTCTCTGATGGATCAGTACAGAGCAGATGTCTTACTTTGTAATTCAGCAATTGATCAGAGAGACCAAATTGTGAACACAATTGTTCTTAGGTATAAATAGCAGCAGGCTGGATAATCTCATCTGTAGCTTCCATTTAGAATCCTCACAAACACTTTGGTTTCATGAATGGTTTCTTGCTGCTTCTCCCCACAGTGGAAATGTATGTGACATACATTTAGCCAACAATACTTATTAAAATTGCCTAATTCTTTATGTCATCCCCTTTATATCATGCATACCTGCATTCAGTGGACTCTGTATAAGTAGACTGGAAAAGTCTGTATGGTAAAATCAACAAAGCCTATGGACTATGCACTCTGAAAGTATATTTGACAGTCTTAGATATTTCCTCATGGTTGTGAAAACTTACTAGCCAAAGCTGCTTAGGTATAAAAAAGAAAGGATTTATTCTGGTGCACAGTTTGAAGGCACAGTTCATCATGGAAGGGAAAGCATGACAGCAGAAGCATGAGCAGGTGGTCACAGTACATCTACAGTTAGAGCAAAGAGAGGTGAATTCTGGTTCTCCATTCACTTTCAGCTTTTTATTCAATGGAGGAACCTTGCCTTATTTAGACAAGATCTTTCTCTCTATGTTAAACAAATCAAGAAACTCTCTCTCAAACTGAGTGTTTGTCCAGTACACCCCACCTCCTAACAGTGCTTTACCAGGGATTTAACCTTAAACATATTGGCCATGGTAGAAATTTAAGAACCAAACCACATAACCCTGTAAACTCTAGGGATCAAATTCGACTTTTAACTTACATAGCTTGACCCTGTAGCAGTGAAAAGGTTTCTTCCTTGTATCATTAGCCTATTTCTGCAATATAAATTGAGTTAAGCACACAAAGGGAAAACAACATCATTTACCTTGTAAAATATCTTAGAATCATTCTAAATGTTCATCTTTCATTTGCTCACAACTACCAACTTGCAAGTTTACAACTTGCTAGTGTATAACTTTGTATACTGGCAATAATATTAGTTGGCATGTTTTATCTCATTTAAATCTGAAATAGCCATCAAGATACCTTCTCATCTGTGTTTACTGCTGAATTTCCCACAATACTGAGGAATTAGAATGCCCATTAACTGAAGGAGAACTAGTGCAGATATAGCATACACACACACACACACACACACACACACACACACACACACACACACGCACACATACACACACACTCCCTGGACATTTAGTAATCTATAAATAAGAACAAAGTTGCAAAATTTGCCAGGAAAATGAATGAATCTCAAAGTAATGGGAAGGCAAAAATCAAACTATTTCTTTTATGCACAAATCTTATTTTTTAATATTAGTGTGCGTGAGAGAATGGATACAAGATAAAAGGTAAGGAAGAAGAAAAACACCTTAAACCAATCTCCTTTGAAAAATGTATAGAACATGGTCAAATGAACTTATTGACCATCTCAACTCAGTTTCCTTTTATATGAAATGAGGAAAAAAATGGCTGTGACAGATAACAGGTGAATTTAATTAAGTGTATGTGAAGCGCCGTGAGGAATCTTGAATCAAATAAAAGCAATTCTTGTGTAAAATGTATGAATAGCCACTTGAGGGGGGGTACAAGAGAGGAGGAGGATGGAAATAGAATGAAGAGGAGGAGGGGAGAGGGCAGGAGGACAGGTGAGGGAACCCTGTTAAGATCAGCACAAAGTCTAACTAAATAGACAGAGTTGTCTAACTAAATAGACAAAGTGAACTATAGAAAAATAAAAAAGGCATTCTTGCAGGAGAAAGGAGGAAGTAAGTTACAAAGATGGGAAATTTGTACTCCAAAATCTTAGAATGACTCCTGACTAGAGAAAGCCTGAGCCTCATTTTGAAAGGCACAATGAACCCAAATACAGCACCAAATTTTAGGTGTGGAATCCCACAGAGATCAGGACACGGTTGGATAATGTCAATCTATGCCAGAAGCATAGGACTATCAAGAAATAATGCCACCTTTCTTCAGGTGCACAATGTGAAATAGGAAACCCTTGCCACATTTAATGTCGGTTTGGAAGTGCGCTAATTCTTCTCCAGGTGGACTGTACTGACATTCGCCACAGCAGCTCAAGCTACTTGGACAAAATACGTGACAACAATAATTTAAGAAGAATTTGGTGTGGCATGCAATTTAAGGGCATAGTCCATCATAGCAGGGTAGGCATGGCAACAGGGCTTAAGGCAGCCAGTTATATAGAGTCCACAGAGATGTTCTCTCTTCCATCCAACCCAACCATTAAACCTGTTCTTTCTGCCTCACAGACTTAAGGTAGATAAGCCCTCACAGACATCACAGAGGCCTTGTCTTCTATGCGATTCTAGATCCTGTCAAGTTGACATCAGTGTTAACTATCATACCTCCAGGCTTGATGAGTAGTTTCTATTAGGAACTGCCTGCTGGTAGCTCTGAAATAATAAAGGCCATGTTGCCTTTCTTGGGGTTCCTTTCCTCTTCACAGTTCTGTATTATTAATGCACACAGATTTTGGGGAGAAGAAAAAGTGTAAATCTCGCCAATCTTTCAGTAAAGTGAATTTGTGATTGTGACCACAGAAATTCACCTCTCAGTCACTGCTTACAGAAGTATCACAGTAGTGTTTGTTGCTGCTGTGGTTAAGTTAAAGCATATGGAGCATCAAGACTAAGAGTGTCTTAGAGGGAGTCTGCTGTTTATTATCACCCTAATGCTCACAGGGAAGCATCAGGAAGCATTTGGTATCTATTGCTGGAAGAGACTCTTTATCTTTAATTCATGTTTTGATTAAAGCTAGCTGTGATAAGCATAAAGAGTTACATATATATCACCCATTCCATATCTCTTATACAGTAGAGAACACAGCAAAGAGCCTTTCAAGTTATGATGGCCACTCAGAAGTATCAATTTGGGTATTCTTTTGAGTAGAGTCTTATGTAAGAGGGAGAAAACCATGACTTAAATCCTCCCCCAAAGAAAATTCAACCTAGGACCATGGTGTAAGAGTGAGTTCTTTTGTGTTTAAAATGAAAACAACCAAGTTTATCCATTAGACATGCTTAATTCAAGGATGCTGTGAACCTTTCACTTTGTTTTGGTTCTTCAACAGCCCAAAGTTGCTAGTTCTACTTTTTAAGCATTCTAAACACATGCTTTATCCAATGAGAAAAACAAAACATTTGTGTTTTCTCAATTATTGAGGAGAAAACAATTTAATTTTAATAAATATTTTCCCCTTAGAGTGCTGAGTCTTTTATCTTTAATTCCTAATTCATAATAAGCGAGAGAATGATAATTAGCTCATTTCCTTCTCCTATAAATATTTTCCTTTTTAAAAATACACTGTTTGGACTGAGTTTCTTGGCTCCCATCTGCACTCTAAGCACTTGAGAAGAAAAGGCAGGAATATCCCTGTGAATTTCAGTCTGGCCTCAGCTAAAAAGTGAGGCGCTGCTTCAAAAAAGCAAGGGGGCACTATATAGTGTAGCATTTTCATTATAGCTTGAAGCTGTCCACATGTAGACAAGCATGTTCTGGCACACACATGCATGAACACACATTTTGTACAAAGTTGCATTGCTCTTACTTATCTGATGGGCCCACTGGTCAGATAGGTGTGCTTTCTTAGGGCAGTTCTCTCATCTCTTTGTTTAATGATTACTAGTCAAAAGTTCATTTATTCTTCCTAAGTTTCAGGAAGACAAAAAAAATAACAGAAATGGAAAATTCTGTTTTTCCCCTTATCTGAATAAATACTTAAAGAAGCCTTGCTATTAGGGGATGTACTAACTCATTAATGGACTTAAAACACAAAGCACACCCAAGCTGCAAACCACAACCACTGAACAGCTTGGGATCTGAAGCACTTTCTACTGGCACTTTGGAGCCCATTCCCTCCAGAGGAACACCTTACTGAGTCTTGATGTTGGGATCAGGAAAGCAGATCTGCCTGAAGTAGATGCTGAACTAAGCCACCTTTGGACCTTGGGACCTCCTGCCCTTGCTGGGGAGGACATAAGGAGATGGGGAGTAGAGAAAGTGACTGGGAGGGGCGGGAGGGGGAAGAGAGTTTGAACAAGGGGATACATGGATAAAAAATGAGACTTTACTCATAAAAAAGAAGCCTTGCTTTTATAATTGTTGACATTCCAAATAGCTAAATAATACTGACCTTACTTGTAACAGATAATGTGTGATGATGAGTTACATAGGCAGGTTACCTTGTACAAGTTCATACCAGGCAGCCTTTCCCTGCAAGGAACAAGTCCTCCAGGGCCTTAGTATTTGAATACCATAAAATTCTGCTAGAACTAAGATACCAGTTCTGATACTCATGCATTCAATAACTCAGTATGTATAGATCTTGAAGTCACCACCAGAAAGGAAGCTTTTGTGCACTTACTTATTTCTCTCCCAGTTGTGGTGAGTTATAAAATATACTTTTGAAGAATGTCAAATAGCCTACAGTTACTTGGTGATGTTGAATATTCTTAATGGATTGTTTTATCTTGCATAGCCAGATTGGGATGGTAACAATAAAGTTGCCTGTCTGTTATCAAAGCCACTCAGTATGCTGAACTATACTGGCAAACACTCAGTATCCATCCTCCTGAAGCTTAAGGTTTGCAGAAGACATTCGAAAGCCTTCAGAGCAATACACTACTGACCTTTCGTTGTTCTTATGAGAGTCCCTTTCTGAAGTGTTTTTTTAACTAATACTTTCTCCTTATTGATAGCATTTGTTTTATGAATATATTACCATTTCATTCTAAGCTTTTGACCCCTTTATGCTCCCCAGGAATACTAAGAATACAGTCCATGATCTCTTGTGTGTGCCAACATATGAATACATACATTCACACACACACACACACACACACACACACACACACACACACACACACACACACACTTGTATGTGTGGAGTCCAGAGGACAATTTCTTCTCTCTTTCCCCAGTCTAGCCACTTAGATTTTGTGTCAGAATCTTTCTTTGGCCAGGAGTTTACAAGTTAACTAAATAGGCTACCCTGGCTACTCAAACATCCCTAGGCTGCTTGTCTCTCTCTCCCAGCAGCAGAAAATCACTGGCATTACGTGTGTGTGTGTGTGTGTGTGTGTGTGTGTGTGTGTGTGTGTGTGTGTTTACCAGCATACCCAGTTCTTTTTTTAAGTGGGTCCTGGGGACCAAAACGTAGGTCCTCATGCTTACCTAGCAGACACTTGACTGACTAAGCCTGAGTTTAAACACTTCCCAAGGCTCTGACTTATTGTGGCTGATCCTCTTTCGCCTCCAGGTACTGCATTTATGCCTCCTCTCATCATCTTTCTCCATGTAGGAGTCTGGATCTTTCTATTAGCCACTGTGTCCAATCTGTGTCCAGGTTAGTCCCTTTTGGCTTTTACTCTTCCCAATGAAAATGTTCACAGGGTTAAATGCATTCCCAGATTCTTGATTTAGGTTGCTACTTCATGCTGGGAATCCTCTGAGCAACCATATCCGAGCGTTCATTTCATGTTCCTCTCCTGCACTGTACGTCTACTAGATTGCGGAAAAATGAGGTACTTCCTGCATGTTCTGTAAGACATTCACATTTCCCCTTATTGCAATCACCATGGGTTTCTAGAACATCTGCTTCTCAAGAGAAGAAACTGGAATTTGCTTTGAATGCTAAACAGTAGATTTTGAGAAAACCTAAAAAATAAAAACATGTAGTCATTTTTGGTTGTGTCCACCATTACATGATGGTTTCTGACATCATAGTCTAATTAAAGAGAGTATGAGTAGAGAAATACAAGCAATTTGCAGTGAGTAAGCTCCAATGAATTACTAACCTCAGGTATATTTAAGAATCACTTCTTGTTACTCTATCAGTCCAGGTTCTGTTGTCATAAAAATATCCTTGATTCCTGGGGACTTAATAAAGAAAGATTTTATTTATTTTATAATTTTGAAGACTAAATGGTCAAGATGATAATCTGCATGAGTGCACTTTCTTGTGCAGCCCCCTCCCCTGCTATGCCACAATGTGCCAGAGGGTATCATGACAGCATTTTGAGGACAGGAGGGTATAAACAATGGAACAGGAAGCCACAGAGCAAGAAGCCTCCAGATTTGTTATTTTTATACCAATCTTCTCTCTTGGGAAATAATCTACTGTACATGACCTGATTCTCCTGTAAGGCTGTAGCCCCAAGACCTTGTACCTTACAGCAGTCTCCACTTTTGGGATTCCCACCACCTTTGTACTGTCATGTTAGCTACAAATCAAGCTTCTGCCTCATCAACCCTGGTGGATCAAACCACATGCAACCATGCCTGTTCCACATCTGTTAGAATAGCAGAAAAATACCACCAACAACAATGACACATATAACAAAGAAATTACAGCCAGCTGTACCCACTACTCAAGGACTTGGGGTTATTAGAACTTCAGATTGTGTTAACAGGAAGGAAAAACTAAATTTCCACTTTAGATCTCCTTACAAAGGTAAAGGTAACTAACTACTGTGACCCACCAATCCAACTCCTAGATGTTTGTAACAGAAAATGAATGCACCTCATTTTTCATAAATATGCATCAAAGTTTCATTCATAATCTCAGAAAAGTAGAAAAATGTCCTTTAGCTCATGAATTTGTAAGCAATATAAGTATAACCTCATAAGAAAATATTATTCAATGATACAAACAGACTGCTGATATATTTATTAGGCTAGGCAAAAGCAAGTTAAGGAAAATCAGCAACTCAAAAAGGTGTGTACTCTGTGGTGGCTCTCTGGAAAAGCTAAGTCAATAGAAACATAAAACAGAACAGCTTCATGCCTCAGAGGTTATTGAAGATGGACATAAAGAAACATAAGAGAATATTTGTAGGGATGGAAATTTTCTATATCTTAATTATATGTTTGTCAAAACTCATAGATGTCCACATAAGAAAGAATGAATTTACCAGAGGTAAGTTATATGTTGATGATATTGACTGGGATCACAGATTTGTTCACGTAATCTATCAGTTGTTCAATCAATAAATCAGGAGGCAATATGTGTCATTATGAGGCATATGATTTATATTTGTGGCAGTTAAGTCAAAATGCAAAGTAAGCATGAAAAAATGGGATAAAACTCAATATGGGTTAGTTTCTGATGTGGTCTTTGGTTTATCTTCCTGTATTGAGGTGAATAAAATGCAAACAGGTTGTAAACAAAGGTTATGGTGAAGCTCTGGCTGCAGAGTACACAAATAATGAAATGAGTTTCTGTGCTGGCTCCAGTTCACAGCTGCACTTAGCAGTAAACTCAGCAATCAGTCTAAAAGGCAGCCCAGGGCTTGGCTGCAGGTGGATGAGGTGTTTTTTTTTCCCTTCCTCTGGCACCAATCTACTCACAAAGAAGCTCAGTGTGTAAAAACAAATGGGGTTGATGGTGACTATGTCATAGAGAAAGCAAACCTTGAAAAGAGAATGAAAACTAAGTGAAACTGACTTTGTCAACCTGGATTAGACTTGTTCAGGGAGTCTATCAAGGTTTATTCCCAGTGCGTTTAAACCCAGTACAATTTTTAAAAAAGTTTCCTTGTATAATACAATTCCAGGTGTACAACAAAAGCATAATTACATTAAAACACAACTCAGGGTACATGTTATTTCTCCCAAGAAGTTGGGCTCTAGAGATAGGCTACCTGAACTAGCTTAAGGGCCTATGGGTCTGGCCTAATCTTGGTCATACAGATAGAATAGAGGACATTTGGGCAATTAGCCACCTCTGGTCCTGATTGTGGGAGCTTGGGGTAGCATCTGAGTCTCAAGGTCATTTAGATTACTAGCCACCTTTGGTCTTGGTTGTAGGATCTTGATATGACCTAGCCCAACAGAGAACAGAGATCACCAGGTGGTGAATTATTTTCAATTCTCGGCTTTCTGGATGGAAGAACATGTTTTTTGCCGTTCCCATAGGAAAGACAATCCTGTATGCTTAACAGTGCTGGTCTCTCTGGAGATCTGCAGGCACAAGAACCTGCTATACTCCCACTAGGTGACTAGCAGTGTGATGAAGAAGTGAGAAGGACTCTTTATACATATCAGATACCGGCCTCTGTGCCCCTTATGAGATCAATACAGGACAGAAAGGCCTTGATAATTTAAGATACAGGGACACTAAAGAGCAAGTCACTCAGGAGCCTGGCAGAAGTCTCTTGTGAGCTGAGAAGTGAGAATTCCAGCATGGTTAGCAGCTGCTTCAGGCCTTTCTCACTTCCCACTGCCAATTGGCAACTTTCTCAGAAGAACCATTTGGTGGCCCTTGGTTTTCCCTAATCAGGTTATCCCATCTAAGGCACCCTGGTGCCAATTTATAATCTCACAAATAATAAAAGAAGAAAAAGAAAGAAGGAAGGAAGTAAAGAGAGAGAGAGAGGAAAAAAAAAAACAAGCTTTCTTAGCAACCTTCTCATATGTAAGTTGTTGGGAGTCACCAAACTAAAATACTTCGCAACTGCTAAGACACTTCATTGTTGCTCTCCCTCAATGACTTTATATCTACACTGGGTTATATCTTACTTTATGTGACTTTTCTATGAGAAGTCTACATCCACGTTCTTGGATGTGGTTTTATGGTCTACTTGAATGCCCAGTCTAAATGGAACAGCAACTAGTACATTCATTTGCCTTTCTTAGAACATCTCTTTATCTAATTTGAAAAGAACTATTGTTTTAGGGTATCCCTGCTGTTTTAAGAATTTATTCACTGAAGAGACACAAACAGCATCTACCCTCTCTTCATATGGCATCAGGAACAAACTAAAGTACAATTCTGTTGGATTCCATCCTGTGAAACCAGTGAATTGATGGGACTTGTTTACAGAGGGTAGAAGAGGGGGTTCTTGCAAGAAAGTGGGTGAATCAAAAGCAGACCCAACACTTCCTACAGCACTGTAACTTCCCTGAGCTGCATAGATAAAGCTCTCTTCAATTAACCTCTTCCAGTCCATATACTCTAGAACCTTCCAGACCCCAAGACCACATAGAGTTAATGAAAATTTCATGCAAACATTTGGAAAGAGCACTGGGCATCTCAGGTGAGGCTCTAGTAACCAACCTCTCCAACCTATTTTTCTGTGATGAAATTTCAACAATCAACAAACTCTGTTGGGATAGGCTCTCACAGGCTGACACAGTTGATGAAGATGATTAATGAAGATGGCTGCTAATTTGCTCATATCACCTTCTACAATACCTTTCTTGTAGGTATCATCAACACAGTCATCGGTTGGCCACTCCCACAATCTCTGTGCCACCCTTATCCAAGTACATCCTATTAGTAGGTCAAAAATTATGTGGTGGGTTTGGTGTCACAATTTGTCCCGTGGAAGTCTTGCCTGGTTACAAGAGATGACCAGTTTGTGTCATATATCTGCAATTGCTAGGACTCATATCTGGAGTCATTCTTGTAGATTCCTGGAAGTTTCTCTTAGGGTAGATATCTACCTAATATGAAAATGACCTCCCCCCCCACACCTAATCCTTCATTTTCTCATCCCACATATCCCCAGCCTATCCATGAAATCTCTTCTATTCCCCCTTCCCAGGGAGAACTCAGTGTCCCCTTGAACCCTCCTTGTTACCTAGCCTCTCTGGCTCTGTGAATTGTAGTATGATTATCCTTTCCTTTACAATTAGTGTTCACTTGTAAGTAACTACATACCATATTTGCCGTTTTGGCTGGATTATCTCTTTTAGAAAGATTTTTTTCTAGTTTCATCCATTTGCCTTTGAATTTCATGACATCCTTATTTTTAACAGCTGAGTAATACTCTATTGTGTAAATGTATCACATTTTTTTTATTCATTCTTCAGCTGAAGGACATCTAGCTTGTTTCCAGGTTCTGCCTGTTTTAAATAAAGCTGCTGTGAAAATAGTTTAACAAATATCCTTGTATTATGATTCTTTGAGTATATGCCCATGAGTGGTTTAGCATGGTCTTGAGGTAGATTTATTCCCAATGTACACAGAAATAGCCATATTGATTTCTAAAGTAGCTCTACAAGTTTACACTAGTACCAGCAGTGGAGGACTATTACTGTTTCTCCATATTCTCACCAGCCTGAGCTGCCACTTGTGTTTTTGATCTTACCCATTCTGACAGGTCTAAAATAGAATCCCAAAGTGCATTTCAAAATGCATTTTCCTGATAGCTAAGCCTTCTGTCAGATGTGCAGTTGGTGAAGATCTTTTCCTGTTCTCTAGACTGCTGTTTTGTTCAATTGATGGTATCCTTTGCCTTGGAGAAGCTTTTCAGTTTCGTGTAGTACTATTATTAACTGCTGGTTTTAGTGTTTGTGTAGTTGGGGTTTTGTTTAGGAATTTGTCTCCTGTGCCAATATGTTCAAAGCTACTTCCCACTTTTTCTTTCATCACATTTAATGTAACTGGATTTATGTTGAGCTTTTCATCTGCTCAGGTTTGTGTTTTGTTCAAAATGATAGAATGGATTTCTTTGCATCTATATGCTGACATCCTGTTATACCAGCACAAATTACTGAAGATGCCTTCTTTCCTTCATTGTATTATTTTGGTGTCTTTATTAAAAATCACATGCCCTTATGTGTGTAGAGTTACTTCTATGTCTTCTAGATTCAATTTCATTGATCCACCTGTCTGTTTTTATGCCAATACCATGTGGTTGTTATTACTATAGTTCTGTAGTAGAGCTTAAAACCAGAGATGGTGATACCTCCAGAAGTTTTTTTTGTTATTATTCTATAGGATTGTTTTAGCTATTCTGTTTTTTCATATGTATTTGAATATTATAGTAGGATTATGTTGTTACATTGTAAATAATTGTTCTGCTTACTGGTTTAATAAAAATGCTTATTGGCCAAAGGCAGACAGGAAGTGTGGGCAGACTACCAGACTTAGAAAACTCTGGGAACAGAAAAAAACAGAGCAGGGATGCCAGGAAACACAGAGGAAAATAGTTGAAATATTGCTGAGAAAAGGTACCGAGCCTCATGGCTGAACAAGGTAAGAATCATGGGTTGAGTTAAGATGAAGGAATTAGCAAATGATATGCCTGGACCCTAGGTCAATCAGCATAAAATGAATATAAGCCTTTGTGTGATTATTTGGTACAAAGTGGAAATAGGGCTGTGAGTGGGTCTGAATCTCAGGGCAAGGCCCAAAAGTCCAGGCCAGAAACTTCATACTACAGAGGATTGTTCTTTCAAAGTCTGTGAAAAATTGTGTTATGATGCTAATGGAAACTACATTGACTCTGTATATTGCTTTTTATAAGATGGCCATTTTTATTATGTTAATCCTATTGAGACATGAATACGAGAGATCTTTCCATCTTCTAGTATTCCTTCAATTTCTTTCTTAAAGGTTTGGAGTTCTTGTCATACAGGTCTTTCACTTGCTTGATCTCAGTTACACCAAGATATTTAATATTATTTGGGGTTATTGTGAAGAGTGTTGTTTCTCTGATTTTTTTTCAAATCATTTTTTCCTTTCTATATAGGAGAGTTGCTGATTTTTTGGGTTAATCTTGCATCCAGCCTCTTCTGCAAAGGTGTTAATCAGCTGTAGGATTTCTCTCATACAATTTTGCAGATCACTTATGTGTATTATCATGTCATCTGCAAGTACAAATGCAGACATTTTGGCTTATTCCTTTCTTATCTGTATCCTCTTGATCTCCTTTAGTTGTTTTATTGTTTTAGCTAGAACTTTAAGTACTATATTAAATATATATGGATAGAATGGACAGCCTTCTCTGGATCCTCATTTTAGGGGAATTGTTTGATTTTCACTCTTTGTAATTTCATGATAGCTACTTTTTAGTATGTTTACATATATTCCTTGTATCCCCAGTCTCTCCTAGACTTTTTTATCATGATGGGATTTTGTCAAAGGCTATTTTAGCATCTGAAGAGATGATCATATTTTTTTTTTCTTTCAGTTTGTATGGTAGGCTATACTGACATATTTTCCTATGATGAACCATCCTTGCATCTCTGGGATGAAGCCCACTTGATTGTGGTAAGCTTGATGTGTTCTTGAATTTGGGTTGTGAGTACTTTATTGAGTATTTTTACATCAATGTTTATGAGGGAGATAGGCCTGAAATTTTGTTCTTGTTGTTGAGTTTTTGTGTGGTTTGGGTATCAGGGTGATTATAGCCTCATAAAATGAATTTGGCAGTGTTCCTTCTGTTTCTATTATATGGAATAATTTGAGAAGTATTGGTATTAGCTCTTCTTTGAAGGTCTGGTAGAATTCTACTTGAAATCACCTGGCTCTGGGCTTTTTGGAAGGTATGTCTCCTTCTATTCTTATTATTCTTAGCCTTAGTCTTTTTTATGTTGTCCCAAAGTTCATGGATGTTATGTGTAAGGAGTTTTTTTTTAGCTGTAACATATTTTTTTGAATAATGAATCTAATTTTTATATTGTATCTTCAGTGCCTGAGATTCTCTCTTTGGTCTCTTGAATTCTTGGCTTTTAATGACTGATTCTATTTCCTAAGGGGTTATTGGTCCATTTAAATTGTTTATCTGATCTAAATTTAACTTTGGTAAGTGGTACCTATTGCAAAAATTGTCAATTTCTTTTAGATTTTTCAGTTTCATGAAATATAAGTTTTTGAATGATTCTTTGGTTTTCCTAGGTGTCTGTTGTTTTGTCCCCCTTTTAATTTTTAAAATTTAAATATTTTCTCTCTGCCTTTTAGTTAGTTTGGATAAGGGTTTGTCTATCATGTTGATTTTCTCAAAACATGCCCTTTGTTTTATTGATTTTTATATGTTTTCCTCTTTGTTTTTATTTTTATTAATTTCAGTACCAAGTTTGATTATTTTCTGCCTTGGACTACATGGACTACTCTTGGGTGTGTTTGCTTCTTTTTGCTCTAGATATTTCAGGTATGCTGTTATCACTAGTGTGAGATTTCTTCAAATTCTTTATATAGGCATTCAATGTTATGACCTTTCTTCTTAGCATTGCTTTCATTGTGTTCCATAAGTTTGGGTATGTTGTGCATTCATTTTTATTAAATTCTAGGAAGTCCTTAATTTCTTTATTTCTTCCTTGACCCAGATGTAAGACTTGTTCAGTTTCTACGAGTTTGTAGGCTTTCTGTTGCTTCTGTTTTTGAAATTTAATTTTAATCCATGGTTGTCTGATAGGATACAGATGGTTATTTCAGTTTTCTTGTATTTGTTAAGGTTTGCTTTGTGACTGGGTATGTGATCAACTTTGAAGAAGGTTCCATGAAGTGCTGAGAAGAAGGTATATTCTTTCGTGTTTAGGTGAAATGTTCTATATTTGTCTGTTAGGCCCATTTGACTCATAACATCTCTTGTTCTATTGTTTCTCTGTTTAGTTTTCATCTGGAAGACCTGCCCATTGGTGAGAGCTGGGTGTTGAAATCTCTGACTATTAATATATGAGGTTCAATGTATGATTTAAGCTTTAGTAATGTTTCTTTTACAAATGTAGGTATCCTTAAATTTGTGGCATAGATTTTTCAAAACTGAGACATCACCTTGGCGGATCTTTAGTTTGAAAAGTATGACATGTTCTTCTTTGTCTCTTTTAATTAATTTTGGGTTTATTCTATGCTTGTTAGTTGCTTTTAATTGAAAAATCTTTTTCTAACCCTTTACTGTGAGGTAATAATATCTATCTTTGATATTAGGTATGTTTCTTATATGCAGCAGAAGGATTTTTTTTTAAACTTTATTTATTTATTTATTTGCCTTGGTATTTGCCTGGAACTGGAACTACAGACAGTTGTTAGCTGCCATGTGGGTGCTGGGAATCGAACCCGGGTCCTCTGGAAGAGCATACAGTGCTCTTAACCACTGAGCCATCTCTCCAGCCCCAGAAGGATTTTTTATTACCTATTCTGTTAGCCTGTGTCTTTATATAGGCAAATTGAATCCACTGATATTTATAGATATTAATAACCACTGAATGCTTCTTTCTATTATTATGCTGTTGTTATTGGTGGTGGTACTCTGTGTGTCTTTCTTTTGATTTTGTTGATGTGAAATTATTTAGTGTCTATGTTTATGTAGGTGGACTTAATTAGTTGAGTTGTAATTTTTCTTCTAATACCTTCTGTAGGGATAGATTTATGTCTAGATATTGTTTAAATTTGGCTTTTTCGTGAAATATCTAGTTTTCTCCATCTATGATGATTGAAAGTTTTGCTGTGTATAGTAGTCTGGGTTGGCATCCATGGTCTCTTGATATCTGCAATGTCTGTCTAGTCCCTTCTGGATTTTAGTTTCTTCATTGAGAAATCTTTTATTATTCTTATAGGTCTACCTTTATATGTTACTTGAATTTTTTCCCTTGCAACTTTGAGCAGTCTTTCTTTATTGTGTATATAGTGTTTTGATTATTATGTAATATAGTGACTTTATGGTTTGATCTATTATGTTTGATGGTCCGTAAGCTTCTTGTACCCTTATGACCATGTCTTTCTTTATGTTAGAGAAATTTTCTTTGTTAAATATATTTTCTGAGTTTTTTTGAGCTGGGGTATGTTTCCTTTTTCTATTCTTATTATTCTTGGGCTCAGTCTTTTCATGGTGTCCCGAAGTTCCTGGATGTTTTGTGTAAGGAGTTTTTTAGCTGTAACATATTTTTTTGAATAATGAATCTATTTTTATATTGTATCTTCAGTGCCTGAGGTTCTCTCTTTCATCTCTTGACTTCCATTGGTGATGTTTGCATCTGCAGTTCCTGTTCACTTACTCCTGAATTCCCTCAGTTTGTGTTTTTTTTTTAATGCTTCCATTTTAATTTTCATGTCCTAACTAGTTTCCTACACCTGTTTCTTTTTTCTCACCTTTCTTGGCATTCTTTAAGGGTATCATTGTTTTCCTCCATTTTTGTTGTCTTTTCCTTAATTTCTTTAAGGGAGGTTTTCCATCTTCTCTTTGAGGACCTCTACGATCATCATAAAGTTAGTTTTAAGAATGCTTTCTTCTTCTTCTATGGTGTTTAAATAT
This sequence comes from Sigmodon hispidus, assembly GCA_004025045.1. NCBI lineage: Eukaryota > Metazoa > Chordata > Mammalia > Rodentia > Cricetidae > Sigmodon > Sigmodon hispidus. The sequence goes on from PVIH01003844.1 coordinate 24,083, forward strand.
TCTGGGCTCACTGTAGTGGAATGGCTGGGATCTAGTGGTAACCTAGTACCCTGGCTGTTGTTATTTGCATTTTTATGCTTACATTTAGGCATATTTGTTTGTAGTGATTATAGGTCTAGGTATCAATTTCTGGATTTGTCTTGGGTTTTCTTCCTTGATTTTTGTTTCCGGTCTTGTCGTCTGGATCTCATGGCCTATGGTTGAGTAGAGGGTCTCTCTCCTTTCTAGGGGCTAAACTCCTAATGACCTGGATGGCGTCTTGTCCAGCAGGGGGTTGCTGCCCATGTTTAGGGCTGATGTTCTGGTTATATATGTGCATGCCTTTTCATCTGGCTGGGCTCTCCAGGGGTTTAGATGCTATTCTGGCAGCTGATGGAGTAAGAGACCTGAAAAAGATACTGGCCTGGCCTCTAGGGGAAGAGGAGGCTCCTGCCAGAGGTGTGGGCCAGGATGTGGTGAATATAAAAAAAAAATCTTATTCCCTCCAAAACAAACTTTGTCATATGTTGATGGGATTCTAATTTGCATTCCTCAGATTTCAGACAAATTTAATTATTTTTTTCAAGTACACATATTCTTGTAAATATTTAAATATTGGGACATTTGCTAAGTAGAATTATATGTCTTTATTTACAATAATTCACAATAAATTCTTAAATAGTGCTTTTTAAAAGTGTGTATGTGTGCATGCACATATGTGTGTATGTGTATGCATGGGTATGCAGATGCTAATAAAGGGACAAAATGAGTATCAAATTCTCATAGTCTCAGCAGAAGGGATTGAAGGTAATTTGTGAACTGCCTGATAGGGACGAAGTGGAGATACAAACCAGCCACGTGTATGTTATTCTGTCACATGCCTGAAATATAGGTTATTTGTATCCAGTTCTAGAACACAAATTGGTTTCTTTGAATTCCTGGAACATGAGTTGGTTAACTTAATCAGCAGTTACTTGTAGCACCTGTGCCACCTTGGTTGTCAGCCTGAACCTGGAGATTGAATAGACACAGATGTTTGGGTCATTCTTACAGGGAGAATTCCACTTTATTGAATTTCCTTCTCAGGCTTATGTAGAGGGCTACACAGGGCGAAGCACAGTGGAAGTTCCTTAGGTGGCTGGAAAATTACTGACTTCAGGAAAACAGTTCACACTTCCTCACCTAACCCCCCTAGGCAGGAAGGCAAAAACATACTGGACAATAGGAGAAGAGCACAGGATATGCAGCTAGCATTCCACAGGCCTGGTTCCAAGGCTCAGAGTGCAAGTGAAGGTCAAAGTTGGGGCCTACTATTACTGATTTGAAAAAAAAATCTTAAAATTAAAAATCATAATTCTTAGAAAAGTAAAATCTTTCTTCAATATGTGGTTTATGCTTCAGCTTTTATGAGAACCTGTGGATGGAACAATGATGTGTACTATTTTACAATGTGCCACTTTGTCTTTGTCACATTCCTTTGTGTACAGTTATTCATGGCCATACATGTGCATGGGTGTGAACATGTATTCTGTAGCCAGAAGTTAACATCAGATGTCTTAGTTAATTGATCTTTGTCTTATTTCTTATGATGTATCTCTCACTAAACTAGAGCTCACTGGCAAGGCTGAATAGCCAGTGAGTTATGGGGATGTGGCAGTCTTAGCGCTGTGGCTGTTGATGGCTAGAGCACTCTTATTTATTTTGTGGGTACTGGGAATCTGAGTGTGTGGTCCCATGCTTGCACAGGAAGCATGTTATTCCCTAAGCCATCTTACCTGCCCCATCCTTTCCACTACATAGTTTTCTTGTTATTTAAATGATAAAAACCACCATTTTTCCTTTAGGGCTATATAATAAAGATTCCTTAGAAGTGAAATGGTAAGGTTGATTAAGCATTGTGTGTTTTTTCTTCTTTTTTTTGCTGAAGTAAAAACTATGAATTTTCTTAGCTTTTCAGTATGAAACAGGAGATGCTGTCCAGGCTCCCACTATGGTGTTCAGGGATTAAAGTCTGGAGCCATCACCTCCTGGACTCTATAGTTAAATAGTGACTATCTCTGCCCTCTGATTTCTAGGTAAGCTTTGTCAGAACACAAAATATCACACAACAGAGAAGCCATCAACCAATAGCCATAAAAATATAGGTTTCATTTTATATTATTTCTCTTACCATGTATTATAAAATAAAACTTAAGGAGAAATATTAATGTTGGAAGCCTGAAATAATCACAAGTAATGTGTGTTCCAACCTCCCCCCATCTCCCATCACACACACAGAGTCATCATCTACCTCTTAACTTGAACGGGGCTATTCAACCCCTTAGCTCACCTCAACTTTCTGGGGGCTTTCATTTCTCTTGTGTGACTGCACCAGGGAGTTCCATGATCTATTCTGGTCAGCTAAATGTGAACCCCATCTTTTGAACTGATGCCTGACTCCATGTCAGACCACAACATAGAGAGAATTACTCAACAAGCTTGCCAATGGCTTGTATGAGAAAAGTGATGTAATGTAAGATAGTGTACCCCAAAGGCATCATGGATAAAGACAGGCAGTCCCTTCAATACAATCTTCCTTAAAGAGCCAGGCACAATTCTTTGCTGACTTTAACACATTTCTGCTTCTTTTACTGAAGTCTAACTCGTCACTTGATTTTCTATTTTTAGCCTGATTGTGTTGATTTAATCCCCCAGCATTATTTCATAAATTAAAAGTCTCAACTTAATTGAGTTGTGATTTACATGCAATAAACTGGCCCTCTGAATGGACAGTTTCAGTAACATCCCTGTGTATTGTTCATTCCCATCTCTCTTTCTACCCACAACTCTCACTGGTGTATGTAATTATTTTAACACTCTAAAGTTTATTAGAGCCCCTTTTACCCTCTGTGAAAAAGAGCTCTATTGTTTCTTTTAGTTTGTGCATTGGGCTAACATAGCGTAATTGTATGTTCATAAATCAAGAAAGAGCCTAGAATATCCTTCCCTGCGTCTTGCTCTCTGTTGTATGCAGCTCAGGTGATCTTGAACTTCCTCAGAACAATTCTCTCTGCTCAGCCTCTTGAATGCTGGGAATTCCGCTTGTGTTGTGATGTCTGTGGCACATATGGTTGTTCTTTTCTCTGAGTGGTACCTACATTGCTGTATCTGTAAGTGGACAAGGTGTCTGAGCTCCTTTTGTGCTTCCATATAGACCCAAAGTCAGATTAAAGGAGACCCAGCTTTTACAAGCTTGTGGCTTTAACAAACTGCCATAAACTTTACAGCTGCCTCAGAACAACAGGAATTCCTAAGTTCTGGGTACTAACAGTTTGAAATCAAGACATCTTCCATCAAATCTCTACTTTCCTCTAAAGTACTTTGTTCACTCAAGTTTCCTTTATTCACCAACATAAACATCACAATTTCTATGAGTGTCTGCTAAGAAAAGAGCCAGAATGTTCTATGGATATAGGATATATTAAATAAAAATGCTCTATATGATTCATATCTAAAATTATACATGTGTGCATTGTTGTATATATGTTGTGAAAATATATATATGCATGTATATATACATTAAAGCCAGTATGTGTATATAGTATATAATGCATATTAACAAATATACACTATTATATTAACATATTAGCATATATTCATGTAAGCACATGTATGATACTATACATATATACATATTCTTTCACCTATTATCTATATCATCTTATGAGTTTTCCGCTTGTGCTCAAGTTAGCAATCACTATTATTCTTTTCTGCTCTAAGGGGTAAGAATCAGTTAGGCATGTTGGTGCAGACCTGTTATCCAGTAACCATGAGGTTGAGACAGAAGGATCACAAGTTCTAGGCCTGTTGGGAAACTTAGTGAAAGCCTATTTCAGAAAGGGGAACTAACTGGTGGTGGTTCTATAATCTCTAACATATTCTCTCTCTCTCTCTCTCTCTCTCTCTCTCTCTCTCTCTCTCTCTCTCCTCTTCTCTTCTCTTCCCCCTCTTCCCTTCTCTGTATCTATCTATTTATCTATCTATCTATCTATATTTATATACACACACACACAGAGGAGAGAGAGAGAGAGAGAGAGAGAGAGAGAGAGAGAGAGAGAGAGAGGAGAGATCTTAGTAGAATATTCTGTACAAACTACCTTACTCAGTGTTTATGGCTGTGAAGAGATCCCATGACTATGACAACTCTGATTAAAAAAAATTAATTGGGGCTGGCTTAAATTTTCAGAGGTTTAGTCTATTGTCATCATAGTGGGAAGCATGAAGGCAGGCAGGCAAATGTGGTGCTCTAGAGGTAGCATAGAGTTCTCTTTCCAGATAGGCAGGAAACAGGAAGAAAGAAAGATGCCTTGAAACCACTATTCCTCCTAATAGTGCCATTCCCTGGTGGCCAAATATTCAAGTATATGATCTTATTGATGCCATTCTTATTCCAACCACCATGAGCGAGCCTAGATTCTTTGTTCTTTAACACTTCATTCTAGAAACAAAATGATTCCTTAGTTAGGTGCCAGATCACAACACAACTGGCTATATCTAAAATGTTAATAGTATTTTTAAGAGATAAAACCCAGAGACCATTTAAATGGAAGAAACTAGTTTATAACCTGAACATTTTGTGAGTGATGACAGATTACACAACCTCTTGCAGATGATCATAATATCTTTGGAAGTCCTTCAAGCCATGAGTGATCACAGCACACCCCTCTTAGCTTCCTTGGAGGTAATAGAGATGTGGCTACAGGTTGAGAAGGCTCATAGGTGCTGTGCTGTGCTCAGGGGCTCTGGTGCTCTGCAGTGCTAATCTGCAAGAGGTTACTCCAAATAAGCAATCAACCAAACACCTGGAAATTTGTCCCATTGAAATCACTTAAGCTCTGATTGCTACTCACTGCAACTTGGAGAGAATTGTCTCACTTATTTCTAAAGTAATGAGTTGTTCTAGTGTCATGGCATATTATTTGAAAACCATAAGCACTCATAAATACACAAAGAGAGATACAGATGCACAGATATGTATAAATATCTTTTTTGGATAAATAAATTTTTTCTCTCTTCTTTTTCTGTTTCCTTTTAGACATTAAATTCAATTTTTGTACACTTCTGAGGGGCCTTTGGAAAACAAAATGCAAACAGAGTGGGCAATCTTGCAGGATTTTCTCATCTTCATAATTTCCCTGCCTAGGGCAATCTATAACACAATGATATGAGAATAGCTTTATTTACACAGTGGTCAGCACACTTAGTAGCCACAAAATGAATACTGAAGTACAGGTGCTTCATATCCTGAAGTCTAAAGCATTCTGAATGATCTCACTAATGAGATGGTGAATATTTTTATTTATATTATTAGAATTATTTGGCTACTTGTATTTGCACATGATTTATAAGCCTACAGTTGATATATATGTTAATTATTCTAATGATTTGCATGTCCACCATGTAAGTTGAGCCATATTAAACAACTTTCCTTTACACTAGCTATAAGTTTCTTTTCTGGTGAACTCTTATTACCACTTGTATATCAGAAATGAGGTGTGCATGAATTTTCTTGACATATTTCCACAGACACAGACACACTCAGATACACATTGACACAGACTCAGGAACACAGATTTACACATACACAGACATACATAATTATACAACTTGGCAAGGGATAGTTAATTGGTGAGTATATATTTCTCACCTCAAGTGAAAAAGAAGACATTCGTTGCTCTAAGCTGTAAAGATACAAAGCCAAAAAGTACATTGGAGTTTTGGCCTCAGGGATTTACTTTTAAGAAACAAATTTCTTATAATTTGTCAACTAAATTTATTTGGGACAATTAAAATGGAAGGTGAGTCTGGGGTTAGAGTTACCTGCTCATGTTTAAAACAAGATATTCCTGTGATAGAATCAATATAAAATAGATTGAGAAGGATGTCATTATAGAAGGAGCATGTTCAGTTTCAGTGAATTATCCTGGGATAACTGAACACTTCTAAAGAGTGTGGCTGGTAGATTTTAAACAGAGAATCATTCAGGATTCCTGCAGAATGATTGGTGCTCATGTGGATACTGAGGAAAGCCTTGTGTGTAATTTGACAATTAATAGAATCATAAAGTCAACTTCTAGAAAAATGATTCAGAAGAATGTGAAAGATTAGAATTGTATTCAATGGGTGTCAAAAGTAAGACCATGATGAATGAGAGAGAGTGTGAATCTTCTTCCCTGGAGTTTGCATCCATAGATACTGCACCACTGTTTCAATTTCTTTTCTTCCCAAAATGTATATAAAACAATGAATCATGTTCCTTATGATTTTTAAATTTAGATTTTATTCATTTTATGTATGTTCATAGGCTACTTCTCTGCATGTGTTCATGGAGGCCAGAAGAAGGCATCCGATCCCCTGGAACTGGAGCTATGAGTGGTTGTGAGCCATCACACATGGGTACTAGTATCTGAACTCTAGGTCTTCTGTAATCACTCCTAACTGCTGACTCATCTCTCCAGCCCCTGGTCCTTCTGATTTATTTTTCTTTTCCTTCTTGTAAACTCTCTTGTCCCTGTTTCATATATCACATTCTAGACCCTAGGGAAGTTTGCTACTGTGTTAACTTTGCTACTTGTTTCTGTGACTAAATACCTGACAGAAAAACCTTGTGGAAGGAAGGGTTTATTTGGCACATAGTTTAAGGAGGAAAAATCAACCCATCACAGTGAGGAAGGCATGGTGGCAAGTGGGTGAAGTTGTTGGCTGTGTTGTAATCTCAGTCCTGAAGCAGATAATTAACAGGAAGTGAAGTGGTGGTATAACTCCACAAAGCCCACCCTGAGTGACCCACTTCCTACAGAGATCTCCATACCTTATGGTTTCCATAACTTCCCCAACCAGCACCACTGGCTGGGAAGAAGTGTCCAAATATAGGAGCCAATGGTGTGAGAATCACATTTGACATGTAAGCTGTTATGTATAGTGTATTTTTCCTATTCTTTATTTATGTGATTATTTGGTGAAAGCCACATCTCATCCCTGAAAAATTCATTTTATTTAAAATTCTATTTTTTAGGTTGAAACTTCTAAATACTTCCATAACATTGCACAAAAATTTCTTCCTTGTTTTTTTAAATGAAGAAGATTAAAGTTTTCTCATTTGCACATTAAACAACTAATTAAATTCTATTTTCATCTAAAATTCTTTGCAGAGGTTCAGCACAGCTCTATGGGTTTTTTTTCCCCACAATTGACTCTAGAAAAATAAATCTTTGTGGTCATAGAGGGACTTAGTAGGCCCTGAGAGACAGTCAGTCCCAGTTCAATCAAGAGTTGCCATGAAGGCATGATCTGACTACGTTTGCATGTCAGATTCAAGGCACCCTTATTCCCATCAGATCAAGACACTGCTCTTAGCTCATGGCTCTCACATTTAGCATACACAGATTTTTTTTTCTATTATCAACTCAAGTTTTGTTCTTCATCATTAAAAACCCCATATTCAGTTAAGGACTAGTTATTTTTAAAAAGTTAATTATTCTGAATTCCTGAATTCACCACAGATTTAAAAATTAAATAGTCCATTAAAATAATTTTTTCTATAGGCCTTTCCTTTTCCTGTGAAGAGCTGAAAACACATGACCAGCAGTTCTAATTACAAAGATCAAATATGGCCACAGACTTTGCTACATGGGTGCTTTGTAAACAGCCTCACCTCATTTTGACTAGTCTTTATTGACATATGCATCGTTCATCTTACTCTAATGAAGTAACTGACATGTAATTTTAAGTGACTATTCTTTCTCAGTGTGCACTTACAACGTATACTAATGCCAGTTTGGTATTTTCTCTATGTCTGGTGTGCTCTATCAGGCAAATTTCAACTTGGGTTTAAAAAATATTTCTTCACCACATTCCATGAACTTGAGGTACCCAGTGTCTCTTCTTTATCAATTTAATTTGAGTATTGTCTTTCTTGTAGAGACCTGTCATGTCTTCCTATTGCCCTTTCTGTCCTTCCAGCAGGGTTTCTCAGAGGCAGCCCTCATGCTATGTGATGGCTTTAATTCTTGTTTTATTTCTCTTGTATTCATGGCCTTAAAATTATGTATAACATTAAAAATGCTTTTGCCTCCACCTTGTTTATTTTTCTGATTCAGTTCTATTATAGAATCCTATAATATTATATAATAAAATTATTTTAAAGGAGAAGTATACCATCTATGTAGTAACAAAGTTCACTCTTGTACTCAGAAGTTTCTGGGACCAGCCTAGTCCTAAGGTTCAGGCAAATCTCTTCTACCCATGGTCCTGCAGCTGCTTATATAATAATTAACCTGAAGACTTAACTTTATAGTAAATGCTCGGCCAGTAGCTCAGGCATATTACTGACTAGCTCTTACACTTAAATTAATTCATAATTCTTTTTATTATTAGCCATGTGGCTTGGTACCTTTGCTTCAGTGCAGCATTCCTACCTTCCTTCCTCAGCATCTGGATTGAATCAGCAGCCTCTGCCTTTTTTATTCCCAGAATTCTCCTAGTCTGGTTGCACTGCCTTTACTTCCTGTTGCTACTGACCAATCAGTGTATTATTAAACTAATACAAATGAAAAATCTTTATAGTTTACAAGAGCATTATCCCACACACTCTGTTGTCTACTGTATATCTACCCATCCACATAAATGTCTTCATTGGTCAGATCCACTGTGTCTCAGTCAGGTGTTCACTCAGCCAAGCAGCTATCCTGTAGTGGCATGCAGCATTCTGTTGATAAAAATCTATAAATATAATCTCACTAGTTTCAAAAGTTTATCTATAAACCTAGTTTTACAGTCAAAGAATCAGACTTGCTTTGCTTAGTTGAGACTCTTCATTTACATTTCATTCAGTCACAGAGCTGGTTTGGTGGTTAAGGGTGACTGCTGCTCTTCCACTACATTCAAGTTCAGTGCCCATGTAGAGTGGATTAAAACTGCCTGTAACTCTACTTCCTGGGAATCTGATGCCTTCTTCTAAACTGAGATTCCACAGTCTAGTCTCAATTTTGAAAAATCTGCATGCAACTTCTCTCCTGGTGATGCCAAGTTTTCTGAGTTTTGACAAATGTATGAGATCCTGTAAGCACATGACAGGATCATACAGATACATCTGTGGCCCTAAAAATTCTCTGTGGTTCATTATATCTTTTTTGAATTTTCCATATCCGTGGATTCACTGCTCTTTATACTTTTATATTTTATATTTTTGTTATAGTTTTATCTTACATGAATGTCATGTAATTATATTTAGACAAGAAGACATCTTTAACCTAGAATTATGAAAAATTTCATTACATTTATATGTGTATGTGAGTGTGTACACAATGTATTCCTGTGTACAAGAAATGATCTTTGCATTATAACTAAGAATCTTGAGTTCCTACATTAAGTTTGAGGAAATATTTTAATCAACTATTCAGTATGAATTCATTGCCTGTTAGAAGAACACAGATAATTTTATAGATTCCATATTCACATGTCCCAATTTCCTCAGGGACATTTGACGAGAAGTAAATATTTTGGCACAAACATGCTTATAATATTGTATTTTATGCTTTTCTTATAATAGCTAGAATGCATACTTAAGTTTGGATGTGTATAAGCAACATAAACCATCTAACTTGTCATATACATAAAATATGTGTATAACATGATATGTATATAACCTTTTGAATAATTAATATATTCTACCATAAACATTAAGTTTTCTACTTCTGGGATAAAATCATTTTTTAAAGAATATTCCTTTAGAAAAATGTAACCAAAGGTCATTTATTGTAATATTTACAAATGACATTTATAATTCTAAGTCTTTAGCTTGAATCTTTGTTTGTCCATGGGTGACACTAAATGACATTAAATGGCAGGGGCAGGCATATAAATTAAGTAAGAAGCCAAGTCCACAGCTCCTGGTTATGGGTCTTGACAATGTAAACTGTGACAAATTGAGTATCCAATGAAAGGGGCCTTCAGATATGCGTTAGCCCAGATCATGTCATAGCCTTCTCTCTAAATCTGTACTAATGATGGCTTAGATGAAGTGGTCATCAACCTTCTTAATGTTGTGACTCTTTAATACAGTTTTTCCTGTAAAAATTATTTCATTGCTATTTCTTAAATGTCATTCTGCTTCTGCTATGAATATAAATATCTGTGTTTGCCAATGATCTTAAGTGACTGCTCATTTGAACTCCCAAATGGTTACAGTGCACGGGTTTATAAACAGTGGTTACAGAAAGAAAAATATATTAGCCTTAATTAAGTCATTTTTATGTGGTAAGAGAATAGATCTAAATATTATAGATGAAGAAATTACTAAATGAATAGAGTTAATGACTTTACGTGAATTATGTTATCCTTATCTCTCGACACTAGTCAGGTCACTTACAATTCACCAAGAAGTTGATGGAAGTTTGTACTGAATATAGATCATAAATTCACTGAATCATTAATAATGATCCATGTATTTATAAAATTTTATTGCATATTTTATAAAACTTGCTTTGTTTCATGAATTTCTATGTCTGTTCCATTCACTGAGTATCAAATGATAAGTTCATGAAACATGAGTTTTAGATGCTATCGTCATTCTCTTTCACTCATAATCTTTATGCATTTTATCTTGAAACTGTAAATAATCTGTGATTTTATTAATTAAAACATGCTGTAATTTGGTTTTCACCCTAACCACATGCAAAAAAATAAAATGCAGGTTATAAACTAAACATCTACATTAATAAGAAGTGTATTCATAAGCATGAACTTAATTATTCTCATCAATAAAACTCTGATATCAGATATTGATATTCATATTCTCTGAAAATTAGAGAAAGAAATGAGCAGCCACAGTAACTTCTTAGCTTTCCAAATCGTCAGACCAAATAGGGGTTGAAATCCTGTCTTCACCCACCTATATTCCAATGCCACCTCTCCAGTTCTGGGATTAAAGGCATGTGCCAGCACTTGCAGGCTCTGTTTAGACTGATTCAGTCTCCTCTAGCCCAGGGTGGCCTAGAACTCCTGATTTTTCTGCTTTCTCCTCCGAAGTGCTGAGATTAAAGTTGTGTGCCACCAATACCTGACCTCTATGGTTACTAGTGGCTATCTCTGCCCTCTGATCTCATAGCAATCTTTATTTGTCAGAACACAAACAAGATATCATACAACATACTCCCCTAATGCCTGATGATACTCCTACTTCTGCCTCTAGCCATTCTTAAGGGGTCGAATAAACTCAGTGCATAATACACGTAAAACTGTGATGTATGAGCTTATGAATTATTCATCAGTATAGTGATATATAGCTGCTATCTACCTTTGAATTAAGGCAATGAAAAGTGATTTTTTCTAATTAGAATTCATTCATTCATCTCATTCATTTCCTTAAAAATGAGAATCAGTCTGAAAAAATTGCTAGCATGTTTATCAGTATAATTTGTGTGGGGTTTTTTTGTTTTGTTTTGTTTTTTTATGAAGCCATGATAGCCTGGATTTCTTTTGATTAAGATGGAGAACATGGACACATTTTCTCAATGGATTATATATTAGAAGCAACATGGAAGCAATGGGAAGATGCAAACTTGAGAATCCAAGTTTAGATTTGCAGCACAAAAGTTCAACATTCAACAAAGGGGTATGTAACTGTAACCCTAGAACTCAAGACTCAGGAGGGTCTCTTGGGCTTGTTGGCCTGCCTAGTCAGATCTATGAGGTCTAGGTTCAGTGGGAGACTCTGCCAAAGCAAGCTTTCTTGTTAGACTATCTTTGGATCACTGGCCCACAAGTAACTCAGGTGACTTATTAATTATGAAAATTTGATCCTAGCTTCGGCTTTTTTACCCACTAGCTCTTGCAACTTAATTAACACATATTATTTTAATGTACATTCAACCACATGGTTCAGTTACCTCTTCTTAGTATGGCACATCAGACTTGCTCTGACTCTGATGGAGAAATTGGGCACCTAGATTCCTCCTACCAGGTTCTCTCTCTCTCTCTGTCCAGGTCAAAATAATTTCACAGCACAATTATTAGTCTCTCTATTTTAACACCTTTACAGTCATTCATCAGATATTAGTAACACAATTCTATATTTGTGCCTTTGCATGGGGAAGTAAATTGATATTATAGATTTAGTAGTTAGGATTCTTCTGACTATGCAATTGTAATCATACAATCAGATTTCAATATATCACTTTAATTTTTTTGTTTCAAATTATTTCCTTTCAGACTACCTCAGCCTTCTTTGAAAACCTAAGTGTTTCAGCTTTTAAAAATGTTACAAGTAGAAAAATAGTATTATATATATTAATATGAAGAATGAATGATGTATTAGGAAAAAAACAGAGATTATTCAAGGAACAGCTCAGTAGGGGAGTATTTATGTAGCATGCCCTGCTGGGATGAAATCCCCAACACTGCAAAACCAACCTAAATGTTGGCAAAGGTTATTCCTAGGATATGTCTCTAGGAAAATCCATCTTCTTCCAAATTGTGAAATCAAAGCTCAGCTGACCAGCTGTGAACTGATTGTTCCATGTCATCATTCTGTGAACATCTACCAAGAACACTATTTGCACTTGTTTATCTTCCCTTTGTGGGGAGCCCAACATCCCCATCTGCAAGCATGTGAATACAAGGCTTTGTCTGCAGGACAGTGAAAATCATGAAAAGTGAACCATGCAGATAGCTACTGCAATAAGTGATTTTCACTGAGGAAGGATTAACCTTTTTATCATGTTTGCTTACTTATGTATTTATTCTTACTTGGCACACAGTATGTGTGCCACAGTGTACATATGGAGGTCAGAGGACCACTTGCTTAGGGTTAGAGATCCAACACAAGTGGTCAGGATTGGCTGCAGGCACCTTTACCCATGTGAACATCTCACAAGCTTACTTTTGATCTTCCTTATAGTCAAACACAAATACATTTAATTAAGCATGGAAGTAATATTATGAACATTTAATTGTTAAAATAATATTTAAGCAAATGGTAAATGGGTTTCTGGTTTTCTGATAGAAACCAGATTTTGAAAGAGTTTGCTTTTCTCTGTTGTTTTGAATGTCTGTGGCTTTGGAGAGGCTTAATGATTGTGGAATGAAAGGGCCTGCTGTGTTTAGTGACAATGCACATGCCTAGGTTATAGGAAATTTGTCACATTTATTTCATGGTAAAAAAAAAAGAAATTTAAATGTTTAAAGATCTCATCCTTGCTTGTTAGTTGTCATGGTAACAGAAAATGAAACAAGGAGGTAACACTTTTTTTCCTACCAAATCATGTTCAAAGTTGGACAATAACACACAAAATTTCTTCTTGTGTCACAAGAAGTCCTTGGAACCTGAAGACAGTTACTTGGCTACAGGAGACAAAGCAAGCCACAGCTTTGCCATAGCTAATCACTAGCTCCAAAACCAATATCCTAGCTCCCTAAATATTTGAAAATTGCTTTATTTGCTTAACCACAGAACAGGATGAAAATGCTTTGCCTCTAAATATTATATATCTCATGCTGTTTTAGTTAACACACAATAGAAAGGTATACTTATTATTCTGGGAAAAAATAAAGATCATAATAAACTAACATTTTTTGGTTCTCTATCGTAGTCAATTTTCTTAGTCTTTTTCATGCTAATAAATTCATTGCTGCAAATGAAGTATAAAATATAGCAAGACACACTTGCAACTTCAAGCCTAACTATAATGACTCATAAAATTCCAGCTTGAAAGGAGATTTTTAAGGATCTCTTTTATCTCAAGTCACTGAGAAAAGAGTACTGAGTGCTGATGTTACTCATTCTTTGAAAAGTAGAAGAGAAGCATTAGGTTCCTGACTCCCACCCAGTCTCCAGCAACACCGCCTCCACAAAGGGCTTTAAACATAAATATGTACTCATTGGAGAAATAGGGAGCTGAGTAGCTCAGATGAAATATCTGACTCCTGGAATGGATGGTGACTTCTTAGTTTTAGCGTATTATCTCATGAATTTCAGGCTGGCCTTAAACTGGCAGTGCAGCTGAAAATGATCTTGAACTCTTCACTTTCCTAACTCCACCTTCCCAGTGCTGGGATTATAGGAATGTACCACTATACTCAGCATCATGCTGCAATAGAGAATGAATGCAGGGCTTTGTACATGATGGGCAAGTGCTATAGCAACAGAACAAGATGGTGACTTTTCCTGCAGTTATTTTTTATGAGCTACTTCTCATGCATCTTCAACACTCACAGTAGACCTTTGTCCAGGCTGGAGCTGTTTTTACCATGTGAAAACTTGAGCATTCTTCCAAACTTAAATAAATGTCATAACATAATTTGAATATACTATGGTTATGCACTACCAAGTTTTATGTTTTATGTTTGCTTCACAATTTAACTCAAATAATTTCAAAATGAGCCCATGAGTTTTTAATTTCCTGGCTTAAGGATTTCCAAAGGATGACATACATTTTTATTCTGATTTTTCAGTCACATACAGTATAGTGCTGAGATGTAAAAAAAATTAATTCTAAGTACAGCTGCTCCTTGACATTCGTGGGGTTAGCTCCTAATTAAACCCACTGGAACTTAATATCCCTGTAAAATATTTAACCTTCTGAATACTTGTGTTCAGTACACAAAGCACTGCAGAGTACCACCATGTACCCTCATTATTATAGAGTAACAGAGATCTGTTGCCAAGCAACCCAAGAGAATTTTATTGTATTTATGTTCCCAGCCTAAGCCAGCATCAAATTTGAACTATGAAATCTATCAAGTGAGTATCTTTTTTCACCATGATCATACTGGACAAGTAGAGATCTGACTATCACAAATAGAAACTCTCTATATTAGCTGATAAACTGAAAGTCAAGAACAGTACCAGTGTAGTAAAATTCTCCTCAGATGATTTTCTAAAAATGAAGACAAAATTTTTAGAGAACCATGTGATGCTCAAAGAAGTTAGGCAGTAAGAAGTATAGTCAAGCTCACAGTTCAAGTCAGAGCTCATTAGCATGTGAGCATGCTCTTCTGCTCCTCTGTGGAGCTACTTAAAGATGGGTTCTCTTTCTTATACAGCAAAACTGAGTGATTCATTGATCTGGAACAAATCACACCAATGTCCTGTATGATCTTGATGCATATCCAAAGCTGCCATGGCTGCTACCAGGAAACAAACTGTGCCTCTGATGTTTGCTAATTTTTTATCTGACATGAAACAGATACTGAGACATCTAGGACAGTACAAAGTACAGTCCATTGCACTCTAATAGGAATTAAAAAAAAATGAAATTTAGCATGAAGAAAAGTTAGATTGTTTTCTGACATTTGGGTTCCACTTTACATTTTTTATTATTGTAATCCATAAGGGCTGTTTATTTGTTCTGACTTTAAGGCAGAAAAGGAGTTTCTAAACTCCTTTTGTGGTACAAATAGTAAATCATACTAAAGGATGTGCTTCTCTGGGCTTTAGCATTTATAAGTGATTTTAATCTTTATTTTTTGCTGTTGAGTGTTGTATTTTGTAATGACATTTCAACTTTCCATTCTGTTGCTGTGATAAAATATTTTCACCAAAAGCAGCTTAGGAGAGGAATGTTTTATTTGGCATACAGTTGAGGTCACAGTCCATCACTGGGGGAAGTTAGGGCGAGAACTCAAGAAGGAACTTGGAGGCAAGCCTGTTTGCTATTTAACAAAGCATGACCTCTAACCAGGGAACTCACAGCCAAGGAAATACAGCAGAAACCAGAGAAACACCAACTGCTGGCACACAGGCACACTCATACACTTAAACAACTCAAGAACACCTGCATAGGAAATGGTGCGGTCCACAGTGGACTGGACCCTCCAACATCTATTAATAATCAATTTGATTTCAGTGACCACTAAATTGAGTTTCCCTTCTCAGGTGACTCCACGCTGGCTGTGAGAAACTGACAATTAAAGCTATGTGGGAAACTTCCCTAAGGATTTCTTTGAAAACAATGGGAGAATATCAAACTTACAAAGGTATGCTGAAATGTTAATGTTCTATGAAGTCTGGGATTTATACACGTGCTGTGACATAGTTCATTAAATGTTTGTGAGTTGGACTAGCTGGAAAGCGGCTTTTATTAATTTGGGAAAAATTCAATAAAAACCCAAAAAAACCAAAACCAATACAAAACAAGAATTTAATTTTTTAAAATGGTCTTGATTTTAATAATAACAACTCAGGTGAGAAATACTTGACTATATGCCCTAAGACATGCATCTTTAATGACTTTTAAAAATTAAAATATTGGATGAAGTTACCTTTTTATTTGAAAGTTTGCAACTCATCTTGTCTAGATTTTCACCATAACCATTTCATTGGGGAAAAATATTAAGAAAATCGATCAGATATAACATACAGTTTTTAATTTCCTATTAAAAATAAGGTAAAGGCTGAGAAGATGGCTGAGCAGGTATAGTGATTATCATGCAAACATGAGAATGTGTGTAATGCCAGGTAGCTGTATTCCTCCCACCCCCACCCTGGAGACCTTTTAAGGCAAAGACAGGTGAGCTTTGGAGAAAACTAGTCAATTAGATTAGCTGAGGCAGTGAGCTGTTGGTTCAAATGAGAAACCTTGCCTCAATGGATGAGATGGGAATATTCAAGGAAGACATCTGACATTAACCTTTCTCTCTCACAGACATACACCTCTGCATCCTCACTTTACATACATATCAGCAGGCATACATGCATGCCCATCACTCATACACACAGACAGAAAGAAGATGAAATGAGCTTAGAGAATACTATTTTAAAACTGCAAAAAAGTAGCACAAGGAAAAATAACTACCTAAATTATACTTACTAACAAATTACATGTAATTGTTATTCAGTTGTAGTTACATATTTCTGTACAAATGGAAAATACTTGCAGTATCCACTCTCTAGCATGGCAGCTAGTCTTTGAGGATTACCAAGCATCCTCAGTGGGGAGGATGTGCTTATGAGCAAGATCCTACAGCCTGTTTTCACTATTCTGTAATAGATGATGTTCCTGCACCCAAGGGCATGTCAGCTAACCACTATCCCCTTTTTAAATCTCAGGCTTTGGTTCCTCCATAGTAGTAACCAAAGTGACAATGTTAATTTTAGTGCAGGGAATCTCAGGTTGGAATGCTGATATTGTGAGAAATAACTTCCTCTTCCCACCTGAGCTCAAATACAGAAGCTGTGCACATATGCTGCAATCCGTAATCCTTTAAATTTGGACTTCATTAATTAAGAATCATAATCCCTAAAGCTAGGCTAGCTAATCCCTTCATACACTGTTTAGAGGGGGAGGATTTAGCAATACATACTAACAGTAGGCTAAGAGGATGTATTCCATAACAGAATACCTTATTTTCAAGTATCATAAGGTAATTTTCATTTCTCTAATATAAAGAAAAGCGGGAAATCATTATACATATACCTTGATCTTTTAGACATATTATCGCAGCATGAGATATTGACTCCAAAACCTTACACATGCCAAGCAAGTGCCTCACCATTAAGCTCTGGCCCTTCTTTTACTTCCTAGAATTTAATGAAAATGAATCTGCAACACACCCAAACTTGTGGGACACAATGAAAGCAGCCTTAAGAAGAAAATTCATAGCACTAGATGCCTATATGAAAAGCCTAGAGAAATCCCACACTAGAGAACTAACAGCAGAACTGAAAGCCTTAGAATAATTAGAAGCAAACTCCTCTAGAAGGAGTAGATTGCAGGTAATAGTCAAACTTAGAGGTGAAATCAATACAATTGAAACAAAAGGAACAATACAAAGAATCAATGAACCAGAGTTGGTTCTTTGAGAAAGTCAAAAAGATAGATAAACCCTTATCCAAATTAACCAAAAAGCAGAGAGAGAGTATCCAAATCAACAAAATCAGAAATGAAAAGGGGGACATAACAATAGACCCCCAGTAAATCCAGAAAATTATCACGTTGCATTTTGAAAATCTATATTCCAGAAAAATGGAAAACCTAGAAGAAATGGACAGATTTTTGGGCAGGTACCATTTACCAAAATTAAATGAAGACCAGATTAATTACCTAAACACACCTATAACCCTAAAGGAAATTGAAGCTGTAATTAAAAACCTTCCAAGTAAAAAAAGCCCAGACCCACATCATTTCAGTGCAGAATTCTATCAGACATTCAAAGAAGAATTACTACCATTACACCTCAAACTATTTCACACAGTAGAAACTGAAGGAATATTGCCAAATTCTTTTATGTTTTTTATACTTATAAAAACATTTTTTTCTCTTTTGAGATTATAATCACATCATTTCTTCCTTTCTTTCCTCCTTCCAAATCCTCCCTTGTACTCTGCCTTGCATTTATTCAAATTCATGACCTCTTTTTTGCATTATTGTTAAATACATAAATATATATACAGATACTCCTAAATATAACCTCCTCAGTCTCTGTAATCTTACTTGCATGAATATTTCCAAGGTTGACCATTTGGTAGTGGATAATAAATTGGTGTTTTCTTTTTTGAGGAAGACTGATTTTTTTCACTCCCAGCACTTTTTAGTTGTCTATAGTTCTCTGTATAGGGTTTAGGCCTCACAATCTTTCCTTTATCCACTTTGGTGCATCTAGTGGTATTGTCCTTTTTTGGCTCATATTTTAGCCAGTCACATTAATGAGACTTGGTGGGGGTAGCTTCTGACATTTTGAGGGAATGCAGTTTCACAGAAAGCTTCCTGATCCTCTAGGTCTTATAGTGTCTTCTCACAATGTTCTGATATGTTTCTCTGAGCCTTAGATGCAGAAGTGCTTTGTAGATGTATCAGTTGGAACAGGGTTCTACAATGCTGCCTTTTTGCTGGTTTTGATTGGTTGCAGTTTTCTGTAACAGTCTTTGTCTTTTGAAAACAAAAAGTTTCCTTGATGCAAAGTGAGGACTACACTTATCTATGGATATAAATGAAAACTATTTGTAGTATAGTGAGGAATTATGTTGATTTAGTAAAATGATGGCTTCAGGTTATCCTCCAAGATTTATGAATCCTCTAGCCCTGGGTAGTTGCCTATGTTTCCAGTAACAGGCACAGTTCTTTCTTATTGAGCAGGGCTATTGTTAACCACCAAGGTATGTGTACCATTCTGGCTTGGCCTCACCCTAATAGGCCTGCCCACAACTGCTGAGCCCCAAATCATCACACAAAGGCTTATATTAATTACAAATTTTTCATCTTATAGTATAGGCTCATTGCTAGATACCTTTTGCATCTTAACTCAACTCATTTCTATTAATATATGATTTGCCACATGGCTTATGGTTTACCTGTACTTTTACACCTTCTTACAGCAGCAGCTTGCAACACCACTGTCTGACTCTGCCCTTCTTCCTCCTCTTCCATGGGTAAATTTTTGCCTGCCTATAAACTGATAGGTCAAAACAGTTTCTTTTTTTTTTTTATCCAATGGTAATTTATAACATATAGGAAGACATCCTACATCTCTTTCCCTTTTCTGTCTAATAAAAAAAGGTTTCAATTTCAACATAGCAAAATTACATATAAAAACAGTTATCAAACAAAAATTACAGTTATGGTATCTAGTTTATTTATATGTAGCAAAAATAAAGAAAGTATTTTATCATCTACTTTGTAAGGCTAAAGTTTCACATCTAACTTACCTTTTCTTATACCTAAGAAAAACTATAATTATAACTATCTGATCTTCAAATACATCAAAGAACCTGAGTAAACAGGAAGTGTATTTCAAACAACTTCCAAATTCTGGAAATTAAAGAGATGGCTAGGTACCTGGACAATAACTGAAAGTTCCTTGGTAATGTTGGGGTACCCATCTTCAGCCTAGAGGTCTAGAGTCTCTGGCAGACTTTTTAGTAAAGCATGAAATTTGAAGGACTCTTTCTTCCATTTTGGCAGGGTTTGTCAGTTCAGTTGCTTCTTTTTGTGTCCTATAGAATTCCTGGCAGTTTTCTTTGCAAATCAGGAACCTGAAGGGGCATCATGGCTTGTTCTAACAAGGCTCCAGAACTCATTTTCTAATGGGTCCTGCATGTCCAGTTTATTAGCATACTGTTAAGCAGTCAAGGCAATAACAATTTCTTGTCCAGTGGCCAAATTCTGCCACAAAGAAGGTAAACTCCACATGGAATTTTTTTTTAATGCCCATCATCCTCTTGAAGTAAATTGGTGCTGCCAGGAGATATCTCACTGCCTGGAAAGTCTTAAAGTTCTTAAAATATTTTAAATGCCATATTCAGTAGTCTTTGACATGTTTGAAGAATACCTATCTAAATGAAATATATCTTTGTATATCTAAAAAACCTTTTCTGCAAAGTAGTATATTTTCTATTTCAATTTTAAAGTCAAGCCATTTACAAAATATATAGATTAGATTAATCCACCAGCATTTATAATCAAATGTCTCTTAGCAGCTCTTGCTCTTTCCTCAGAAGTCAAACAATTCAAAGACAACACAACATACAGCATCCAGATTCTCTGTGTATTTTCTATCTTTACACGGACATGGCTTATTATTATTATTACTCTATTTCCTTTTTAATGGCTTTACCATTTCCCTCTTTCTTTTCTCTTACAAGCCCATGTATATTTTTAAGCACACTCTAAACCATTTTGAGGGTTTTTGTTTTTTTTTGTTGTTGTTATTGTCTGAATCTGTTTTTACTGTAACTCTCTCTGTCTCTCTCTGTCTCTGTCTCTGTCTCTCTCTCTTTCTCTCTCTTTTCTGACCACACTTTTAATCTGTTAAACGTGCCTAGGATTAGAGGCTTGACTAGGGATACTGGTTAACTCTACTCAACTTCTACTCTAGCTTCATAGAGAGTTTAGCTTTTTAGGAGAGGTGCTGACAGGAGCCACATTTACCATCCCAGCTCTGGGGAATTTTAGGATCCCCTTGCCACCAAATAGAGCTCCACCACCCACTGCTCATAAACTTCATTTACATATTTGGCAGCAGGGCCTTTTAAAAAAGCCACACTGTTTTGCCACTAACTCTGAGTCAGGAAGCCTCACTTAAAGGAGGGGCACCTCTGCTCATTACCATCAAACATAGCTCACTCAAGAAATCCTACTAAGAAGAAGCTGTCTTTGACTCTGTTCTCTTTTGGTCTATAAGAGCAGTAACCTTAAATTAGTTATAAGCAGCTCCTGCTTGTACCTAGGCTCTTGTGAGACTGTGGGAACCAGCCTTGTTGCAGCTGCAGGCCTCAAACCTGCCATTTTGTAACTCAAGCCTGAACTCAACTATATACTATGGCCCACTTGAGAGACACAATTAGAAAGCTGTTTTGAGCTTTGCTTCTGTGTTCTAAGACCTTTTTAAGCTTCTCAAACTTTATGTGGGTGTATGTGCCTCATGTTGGAATGACATTTGTAGTGAGAAGTTTTGGCCCATCTAGGCCACTGTCAGAACAAAGCCCTCCTACCCACAGCCTGCAATCTCACATAAAATAATTATTCAGAGCCTTATATTAATTACAAACTATTCAGTCTATGGCTTAGGCTTATTGCTAGCTAACTCCTGCATCTTAACTCAGTCCATTACTACTAATCTATGTCTTGCCATGTGGCTGTTAGCTTACCTGTACTTTTATATCTTGTTTTCTCAGTGGCAGCTTGTAGAATCTCGGTCTGAGTCTGCCCTTCTTCCCCTTTTTCTATGCTTGGATTTTCTGCCTGCCTATAAGCTGCTTTGCCATAGGCCCAAAACAATTTTTTATTATTCAGTGGTAATTTATAGCATACAGAAAGAATTACACATCACTGTACCCTTAGAATTACCTTGCCATGCTAGTCATTGTGGTTTCTGGGTGGCATTTAGCTCTGTAGAAACGTTGGTAGCCTCCTTCCTTTGGAAGCGCTCTTGTCACCTTCTGGTACCATGAAAGTTAGTCCCAGGGAATAGGCACTCATGTCAGTTCCAGCTGACCGGCCTCTGGTTTCTATGTCTGAAGTGCATGGTATCTTCAACATTCAGGATGTAATTCCTCCTGGAAACCAATCAAGGGCAATCGCAAGATTATATGTTTTGAGGGTCTGTTGGATAAACCTGACAAACAGCTCTAAAGAGGGGTTCTCATACCTGGTGTTGGGGTTTGTATTAGGTGGTCTTTGGCTGCTGGAGGGAGAATAGTCAGCCCAGATCATTACAAAAATTGTTTCAACTATATATTTATACACAGACTTGCACATAGGTGTTGTTTTTAGGTAAACAGTTAATGGTATGATTACATATGACCTTTAATACATTCTTCCTATTGTTTTATCCTCCTTCTCTAGGGGAGGAGAATCCACCTTCCCAGTTAAAGCCCCTGTTTTGTCCATTTCCTTGGTAAAACCACGGTACTCTGCTGTTCACTCCTTGTTGCTCATCCACCATCTACCCTCACTACAGTCCCATTTCCCTTTCCTACTTACTTCACTGACTCTAGGATATGAACTCACATCTGAAGGTTTGAAGGTAGGAGCCTTAAATGATAAAGTATATTTGACATGTGTCTTTCTGACTCTGGGTTACCTGATTAAATATAATTCTTCTCTAGTTCAACCCATTTACCTGACTTCATTTTTTAAAATATATCTGAATAATATTTCATAGTATATATGCACAACATTTTCATCATCCATTCATTGATTCAGGTGAAAGATATTTAGGTTGTTTTTATTTCCTAGCTATTATAAATAATAAAGCTGCAGTGAGCATGGCTGAGCATGTATCTGGTGGTTAGGATAACAAGTTGTTTGGACATATGTCAATGAATGGTATATCTTGGTCATATGGTAGAGATTTATTTTTGCCTTTTTGAGACTTCTCCATGCTGATTTTTATAGTCACTCCAGCTTGCTATTTACCAACAGTGAAGGAGGGTTCCCTTTTTCCCACACCCCCACCTGCATTTGTTGGTTGGTTGTTGTTATTTGCCATTGCCATTGCCATTAAACAGACTCTCAAAGTTGTTTTGATTTGTATCTTACTAATGCTACATAAAATGCAGACTCAGTATATACAAGGAAAGATAAGTGAAGGCCTTAAAGCAATAAAGTATTAGCCAGTTTATATGCATATTTTCAATGCTTTATTAGAAATCCTCAGATCTCAAATCAACAGTTCCTTAAACCAAATGTGGTTGCTAGGAAACCACACAAGATAAAAGTTTTCTTCTGAACATCCCAGAAAGTGCATTAGCACCATAACACCAAAATCTCAGATCCACGGTCAGTCCTTTTTCTTTATTTTTAAGACACTCAATTCTTCAGGCAGGCACTTGTTTTTCTCAGTAAATAAAGTGTGATTTGTTGTAATAATTACAAAAGCAGTACAACTTTTTTCCTTAAGTGAATTTACTTACGAAAACACCAGCTACCTTAATATGTACATGAACATGACCATTAAGATCTCTTTCGCCAAAACAAACAAATGAACAAACTAAAATACAGTTTCAGGCTTAACATGAATTCAGGATACATATGAAACTTTTATTACTTCAAGATTTAAATAATTAAATGTATTTACTCTGAATATGCTTATGAATGAGAGTCAGGGGCCGTATATGAATGTTAGGGGACAAACTGCCAAGTCAGTTGTCTCAAATCCAGCATGAGGGTCTCAGCATTCAAGTTCAAGTTCTCAATCTTGGTGACAGCAGGTCCCTTTACAAGCTTTACCTTGCCAACCACTGACCATTATATTTTAAGTTGACTAGAGATGGTATTTTATCAGTCAAAATATAATTGAATTAAGCTAGATTCCTTAAAACAAAAGAAAAAATAAAACTGTTGTAATAAATGTATTAAATAATTTTAGACTTGTATGTCTTCTTTATCTCTTTTTTTCTAGTGCATATAGTCAGCTATGCTTGGGTTGAATGTACATTGGTATTTGCATCAATCACCTGAACAGAATCGGAGATTGAGTGTTATTAATCAAGTATGTAAATTGAAGGTACCAACTCCAGTTATTCTATCAAGGGAGCAGTCTTTCCCTCAGACTAAGAAATGCAATTTTTCTTTCTTATCAAGATGTAAGATATTTGCCAGAAAGTAAGTTAATGAAGCCCGTGGATGCAAGGTTGTTTTTATTAGCGCTGGCATGTCTCGGCAAGTGTTGCTACGGAGAACTTTGAAGCCAGCAAACACTTCTCAGCACAGTGTTTTTGCATTTGCTACTCTGCCATTTCTCTTTCTCTGCAAATCCTATGGGGGAAGGCGTATGGAGGATGGAGATAATTTGAAGGTATTGTTAAGTGCTACAATGGAAATAAATTCAGCTGGAATCTGTTCAGCTCAGCCTTAATCAGCCTGTGTAGGGTGAGTCCTCAGTGACCGAAAATGCTGCCCAGGGAACAAAGCCTCTTCTGCAAACTGGGCAGGGAAAATTGTTCTCACACTATGAAGCTGCCACTGAGACATGCACAGGCCAAGAGATACTGTTTATCTTTATTAGATTTAAGGAAGAAATCAGTTTTCCTGCTACAGAAAACAAACATAGCTTGTCTAGTTTTATGTGGTCAGCCTAACATGTAGTTTTAGTATCGGATCACTTGGTTAAAGATTATTTCTTTCCTTTATACCAGCAGTTCATAACCTGTGCCTCATGTCCCACACAGGGCCTCATATCAGATGTCTTGAATATCAGATATTTACATTATGATTCACAACATTAGCAAAATTATAGCTATGAAGTAGCAATGAAATAATTTTATGGCTGGGAGTCACTATATTATAGGGCCATAGCATTAGGAATGTTGAGAACCAGTGCTCTAGATGAGTTGATTCCAAGACCAGAAAATGCAGGAAAATAACCATATCTGAGGTTGAGTACATTCACTTACCAGGAATCTGAGGCATTAGCAAATATGTTACAAGAGAGTGGCTATCTAGGCAGACCATAAATCTTGAAGGATCACTGAGGAATCCTGATTTTGCTTTTTGTTAGAAATTTAGGGTACAGAAGGAAAAAATACTGTGGTGGTGGACATGGTTGTCAGACTTGATGTTAGACTTGATGCCAGCTCAGGCTCAAAAAATTACCTAAGCAGGTTTTAGAATCACCTAACGTTCAAACCTATGGGTGTATCCGAGAAGACATGTCCAGAGAAGTTTAGCTGAAGTGAGAATGTTCACACTTAATTTGAGTAACATCATCCTATATCTGCTGAATAAAAGAAAGAAAGTGAGATAAACATCAAGATTCTCTTTGCTTCCTGGTGGTAGACACGATGTAACCAGCTGCCCCATACCCCTCTGGCTATGACTTTCTTGCCATGATCCCTGGAACTGTGAGGCAAAAATCCCCTCTTTTTTAGTTTATTTCATCGAATATTTCATAATAACAATGAGACAAGGTAATGAGTGCAGCGCTCATTTCTTTAGCCTTTCCCTAATGCAAATGATGCTGTGAGAATGATGTCTAAATGAATTCTTTCAAATAAAAAGTCTAGAATTGCAAGGTCTCAGCACTCAGCCATATCTTCTTGAACACACATCTAGCAAAGCAAGCTAAGAGACAGTTTCCAACCATAGAAAGAGGACCTAAGAAGTGAGTCATCCATAAAGGTGATAGCTTTTTCATGTTTGAGGATGGAATGAGTTCCTTCTCTCCCTGTGAAATGGCTGGTTTGGATTATAGAAGCGGATCAGATAATCCAAAGACAGAAAGCTCATTAGTTCTTACCACAGGAGAGATTGGAAAATCCTGCTAAAAGGTTCCATTAGGTAAAATAAATAAGCCTCTGAAGTCTTTGTTTTAGGGAGAAGAACACAGAAGTAACCACCTTGAATGTAAAATGAAAAGCACATTAATCTACCTTAAGTCTGTCTCTTTCTATTTCCTGCCTGTCTACCAGGGATGTCTTCCATCTAGTCCATCAAAAAAGTATCCCAGCACTGAGTTTTTTCAGACTGATCTGTGGGTGTCCAGTCTCCTGCTCTGGCTGCCTGGTGTTCTCCATCAGAGTTCTCCTAGCAACAAAACATGGTTGAAGGGTAGCTCCGGCTTTGGGGAATAAAGAGGTCTGAGGAGAAGCTAGTCCTCCCCAGGAATGAGGGAGGAAACAGGAGGAAGTAGAAGTCCCTGGACTCTGGGAACTCATGGTTGGGAAGAAACTTCTCTAAAAGTTCAAAGAGGCAGTTAGACTTAGGATGTGCCTTTGAAGTTTTATTCCTGGCCACACAGGAACAATAGATGACTTGCCACTAGTCTGAAGAAATCTAATGAAGAAATAAATGCTGGGATAAAGTTAATTGAGTTATTACATACCATTCATGCTTTTATATGTTTCAATATTTACTGAATTTACTATAATTAGAAATAATGTGTAAAATGGATGAAAATGTGACTGCCCTGCAGGAAGGGATACTGAAGAGTCATCAGATTATTGAAACAGTGGGCCTAAAGAGATTCCTTTCCCCAGGGGCCTCCTGAAGATCTGGCAGAACATAAAGGAAGGACTTTATCCAGAGAAAAATTTCAACTTGTTCCACAACCTTACAGGAGACATTTGGAGTATGAAAATGATGGGCAGAGACCTTACCTTGGGCTGACTACTTAATTTTATGCATACCTCTTAATTTCTAAAGCCCTACTCTCATATTAGGACCCAAAGATGGACTTGGAGACAGATGTCACTGTAACTTTTTCTCTCTCTTCACAGTGTAGACACCTTGCACAATTTTTCCTTCTCTGCTTTTGACTAGTAAAAATGACAAACTTCTAAGGTGTACCTAGTTCAGGTGCCACTGTATGTTAACCAGCAAGACCTTTGCATCACTTTCTCTATTTTACTAATACAAATTTTAGTTAATTATTAATAACCTAGTCCCCAAAATTATAATCTAGAGTTTAGAAAGATGATTAATATATTGATTGATGAATTCTACATTATTTTACTAAAGGTACTATTGATCAATAGGTGAGGGATTTAATAGAAGCATGGTTTTGTCTTCATGAAGTTCACTGTTTTGAAGTTTTGGTGGGAGACAGAAATTATTCATGTGCCAACAAGTAAACTAATTCTAGTGAAGATTACAAAGGAAACAATCCATAACACAACCACCCTGGAGTAATGTCTGTTTATAAACAGTAGGGGAAGTGATAATATGTACCCCTCTAAGGGTATTAGGATGGAATTTTATTTAATTAATTAAATTAGTTTGGTCTGATTTTTTTTTTTTGCTATGATAAAGTACTTCAAGAAAAATAGCTTCCCAGAGAAAGGTCTCCTTTGGTTCTCAGTCCCAGATTAGTCAGGAGGGCAGGACCTCGAAGCAGTCAGTCACAGTGCATCCACAGGCAAGAGCAGAGAGAGAATAGATGAAAGCCTGCTTCTACAAAGATCCCTCTCCACTTCCAGAGTTCTAAATCCTCTGCCTAGGGGATAGTGTTACTTGCAGTGGATGGATCTTCCTACCTTACTAAGCACATAATCAAGATAATTTCACACAAATGTGCCCACAGGTCAACCTGGTCTTGATAGATTATCAACTGAGAGACTCTTCCCAGGTGTTTGGAAGTGTCCACTTGACAGGTGTGACTAATCAGCATAAGGCACACCAGTGAAACCATCACAGCTTTCTTTCTCACAGATAGATTTATTATTACCATAGATGTCATACCATAGATGTCAGCAACTCATTTCACAATATCTTCTTTCTTTACTTACATAGGAAATTTTATCTTTTCACTAACTACAACCACAAGCCCAGTGTCTGAGGAGCAAGGCTTTGTCTCCAAGAAACCACACTGTTTATTCTCATAACCCAGAAAGAGATTAAGGGAATATAAGGTGGGTAATAAGTAGCATTTACTTTGTAGATGGATACATAATTTATATCTCAGATGGGACAGGGACTATGCAAATTCTATGTATTATCCATCAGTGTGTAACCTACTACATACAAGCAGCCAAACAAATTGGTCTTCACAGCATTCTCCCTTGTTTTTTTCTTTTCTGGAAAAAAAATGATATTGCACTGTTAGTATCGACTGGAATTTAAGCTACTAAACTAACATGACTAATTGAGATGAGCTATCCTGAGAATGTTCTCTGAGGATGGGTTAAGACTACAGTGTTAGGGAAAATATTCATTTAGCCCTCTGAGGTTTCTGGGAAGTCTTGGTGTTCTTATAAATTCCATAAAACCTTTTTTCTTTGCTGTTTTAATGTTATTTATAACATTGGGCTCTTCTATGGCAGGAGAAACAACAGACATAAAAGAAAATAGGGAAGCTTCACCATGGATATGCTTGCCATGAGATGCATCAAAGGCTTCTGTGGCAGCAGCAGCAGCAACAAAAGCAGTAGCAACAGCAGAGTTAATCATTTAGGACCATCTTCTAGCATCTTACCAAAAGAGTGAGCCTTTTTTTTCAATTCATCAGAGTAATTAGCAACTGTGAGCTGTGTAGCAGTCAGTACAAGAGTGTTGCCAGCACTTATTTTGACTGGGTGGTTCAGGACAATCATTTTGCAGTAAAGCCAGCTGTGCCCACTGGCAAGTCATCTAAGCTATGAGCAGCAATGTTGCCAAGACAAACATGTTGATGGACACAGTTTTGAAACTAAAGCCCACATTGTCTCCCTTAGAGTTTAGCTCCAAGCCTGGTGGTATATCTCAGCAGGTTTCAGTAGTGACCTTGACAGGAGCAGAGATAACCACCATGTAAAGTTGGAGAAATCTATATTCCATTTGGCCCATTGAAATCAATCAAAACTACCAATTTATAGACATCTTGGAAGATCAGCAATAAAGGGTGAATTGGTATCAGTAAGACAGAAGTTAAGGTTTCCCTAGGCAGGAAGGGCAAGGCTGTGATGATTGTGAACTAGTCACAGCACACATGGCCTGTCTGCTGATTGGATGCTCACTTCTACATTTGACAAGTAGTGTGCATAGGATATGTGGACTTCTTGCTGTCTCAGCCTACCATGTGTTCAAAAATGACAAATCCAAATAACTATCTCATTCTGTCAATTCATTCTCTAAGACTTATAAAAGACTACTGGGCTAGTGGCCATTGGTATTTCCCCCTTGGAACTCCTCCAAGTCTAGGGAGTTCTCACTTTTCCTTAGTGGCTCATTCTTTCTGCTTATCCCTTGTCCATGTTTCCTTACTAAGCTTGTGCTTGAGACAACAAACATGAGAGCTATTCTCTGGTTTGGCATAGCTTTGGTAGTTATTGAATATCTAGGACCATAAGTTAGCCCCACCCTCCAGCTAACACCACCAAGCACTGAGAAGGTCTCTGCCACATTCGTTAGGGTGAAAAGCAGAGCTTCAAATAGATCCTTTGAACTTCCCATCTTTAGGAGGGACTTTTTTGGCCCTTGAACCAAGATCTTAGTACCAGCTTCCCTCATGTTATCACTAGTCTAATCAGACACTGATATGTGTACTTTGTCAGGGTTTTAGTAATATTTTTTTAAATGTTGTGTGACTTAAATTAGATGTGAGTCACATTGATAACTCAAATAACTCATTTATGTTTAACTTGATGAGCAAAATTAGTTTTTAGAGTAGGGTTCAGAGAGATGAATGGATGCAAAGAACTACATTTTCCTGAAACTGTCAACCTCTCACCTCCTACTGTACATGGTTCCAAGCCTGCAGTGGAAGGGATATGGCCTGGGCTCAGGTCACTACTGAGTTTGAAAGAAGCAGAGAGAGATGATTACAAGTTCAACTAATCTAAGCATAAGGCAAGCTTGAGACTTTATATTTATGGGTATTTTGTTCTTGTTCTTCTTAGGAGTCCCAATGTTCTCATAGAGTACCAGCTATGCAGAGAATGACATATTTCACTTCTGTCTGTCAAGAACAACAGTTAAATGGTGACTTGAAGCAAGAAGGGTTTGCTGTGGCTAGGATTTGCAGGAGCATTCTCACCACACTCATGTTCTGACCTTGACATTTTAGGGAGCACCTAAGATTTCTGCTGACTCTTGGTTTATTAGCAGAATTGATGCTGCTCACAATGGAAAATAATTGCTTCATGTTCATTTTAAATCAGAAAGGCTGGAAGTTGTCAATCTCTCATTCTTAGAGATGTCAGGTTCAGATTCACCAACACCAGACACACAGAATAGCAGGATCAGCCCAAGATGCAATTACAGTCATGTGTGTTTATTGTTAATAAAGTCTTGATGTCCTGGGATATCAGTGGTAGTCCTGTAACACTTGCTGTTTCTATGTTCCCATGGGAGACCATGGGAGATATCAGCAGTGACACACGTGAAATCTTGGCTTTTCATTTGTTCAAGACCCAGGCATTCTTGAAGGAGCCATTCCATCTCAGTGTTTACTTCAGTGTTCTCAGTGTTCTTGTGGATTTCACCATATTTGTAGAGCAGATAGATAGTGACAGATAGAACAGACCTGCCCAGATCCATGTGTCCAGTGACATGAGTGATAGAAAATAGTTCCTAATATGGTTTTAATTTATTATTAATCACTCCAGCTGTGTTCTGGAGGTAAAGCCATTGTGACAGGGCTACTGTATGTTTTGTGTCTTATGGTTAGATATTTCTGAAATTTCCCTTTTAATATTCTTTACTACAGTTGACTGTGTGGCACCACTGTAAGGTGTTGTCCAATGACTCAGTTTTTATAATCACTCATGCTTTCTTAGACATTTCTGTTATCCTTTGGAAAATCTCTTGATGTGTGTTATATACATGTGATTGGGTCTTAACCTACAAAGCATCCTAACATCCCTTTGCTGTTTCTACTATTCCTTTTACTTTTTAATCCTGACAGTTATTGTCATGAAATACCACTTGTCTAATTATATTTAGATTAATTAAAATGAAACAATAGCTAATATTAAGCTGGCCCCCAAGTCACATTGGAAGCGCTAAGCTTTGTGGATGATGAAGACTCTACTGTTCATTTGTCACATTTTTACCTGACCCAAGTCTGACTACTCACCACACAACAGGCCAGATAAATGAAGAGATAAGATATTTGAGTCAATAATGTTACTTTATTCAAAATACAGACTCTTCAACCAAGTTGTACTTGGTGGGAAGTCAACTTGAGAGTGGCCATTTTTCTAGAACACTGCATAAGGTTGAAAGGACAAGAGTACCTTCATATGCTGCTGATATTGATGACAAGTATTTTAGCTACTGTGGGCATAAATGTGAGAATGTCTCAGAAAATGAAAAGTAGGACTACCATGTAAATCAGCTGAACCTCTATAGGAGACTAATCATATTCACTCAGTTCTCATGTCCTTTATTAATTAATAGGAAAAAATAAAGAATGGAACTTTAAATTTTGTGTCTGATTACTAATAGTCCATAAAAATAAAGTGAGCTTTAAGCATATTTATATATAATGTATATACATATATATCAGGTATTTTCTCCTGTTCTAGAGTATTTACATTTTACATTCATTTATGTATTCTGTGTGTGTGTGTGTGTGTGTGTGTGTGTGTGTGTGTGTGTGTGTGTGTTCTCTCTTTGCACCATGTCAGTGGCTGGCCCATCTTACTGACCACCATTTCAGGAGTTTTTTGAACTATTATTGTCATTCAGCTCTAGCACCCTTGAAAGACTCAAGCCAAAACAGCTTAGAGATTCTTACATGCCATGTTTATTCTAGTACTACTCATAAGTGCCAGGAATGGAGTCAGCTTAAGTATCTATCAACTGGTGAATGGATTAAAAAGTGACATGTAACTAAAACTGAGCAAGTCTATGACATCGTTTCTCATGGAAACTTGAGAGCCACAGTGTTATGAGGCAATTCTTTATGACAGAGAGCACAGAGATTTTATTTATTTTAAATATATATAGTATATATTTTATGACTTTTATTTAGCTGTAAAGCAAAACAAAATTGTGATTTTTAACAAAAAAGTAGTTGCAACTGGAGATTATTAAATTAAGTAAAATATGCTGGATTCAAAAAGTCAAATATCATGTCTTTTCTTTCAGTGTAATTCTTTAGGTTTTTGTATGTACACATACAATTACAGGACCATGTACATATGCATATAAATAATATTCTTGGAATTAGCAAGTCAATGGCAGAATTTTCAAAGGGTTTCAAAAATTCAAGTGCAAGGAAGTAGAGTGCATGGAGACCTGTATCCTCAGCTTTCCTTGGATGAGAACTTTATCTCAATTAAAACTATATTGGGGAACATGTTTCCTATCTCATTTTCCAGGGAGAGCTTTCCACACAAAAGTGTAAATCTCACTTCATACAAGATAAAATATGGTTTATTCTTGAGCCAAATATTACTGATTGTGGCCTAGAGAGCACAGATTTCATGTTCCACTGTGGTAAGATGTGGATGAAAGGCTCTGGACATGAAACATTCAAATCTTTCCACATTTGTTCTAGTTCTATTCAACCAGCCTTGCAATAGGTTCAGTGGGAGGCAGTGTTCTTTCTAATGACTTTCATTTACAGAATTCAGTATTCTTTTTAGTTGTTTGTTTTATTTTAAAAATACATTCATTATTGACAAGTTGTAACTTTATTCAGTTAGATCAAACTGAAATAGACAAAAAATAAGAGCTAAATCAAGCTAATCTAGCCATCACTCGTATTATTTATGAAATATTTTTCCCATCACATCATTATGCCCCTGCCCCCACTTTTTATAACCAGCATTCTACTCTCTGCTTCTGTGTTTACTATAGATCCTACATGAGACCCATTCTAAAAATGCAGATGCCATTTTTTGGATCAACACAGTGTTGTTTTCAATGAAAGCATCATGCAGTGAGCAGTCCTTGCAACTGACATGTGCTAGATGTTGTCTTCATCAGTAGCACCTTAAAGACTCAACAAAAAGCTATAGCTATGCTCATCAATCATGAGGTACCTGACTGATGCACCCTCAAATTAGGACTGAAAACATCCATTTTTGAACCTCAGAAATGGTAAGTTTAAAGTTCTCAAAGTTATAGGAAGCACTTGAAGAAACTGTGCTGTGTTGCTGCACAGTGGAAATCACCAGGGATGAGATGGAGCCTTCTTTATAGTGTGTTTCATTAGGAACATGGAGCAGAGCTCTGTGTTTGTGTTCACTTAGTATTCATATGAGTTATTTTAATAGTATGAACTGAAATAATTAGCTAGGCTTGACTTCTATACTGTACCATCCAGAGAAGGTTAATTACAGCCACTCAATTCTTAGATACTTTATTAACTGATAAGAAAAAGGAGAATGGGGAAATTGGTTTTTTAATGCCTAAATAATTACAAACCACTTAGACGAGAGAAGTGAGATTTAAACTTGTTTATGGTTACTTTTGCACTATTCCAATTATTTTCTCCAGTGTCAGAGTATTTATTTATATTTTGGCATTTATTTTTCGTGTGTGTGTGTGTGTGTGTGTGTGTGTGTGTGTGTGTGTGTGTGTGCATGTGCCATAAACTGCATATGGAGGTCAGAGGAAAACCTGCAGGAGTTGGTTGCTTCCTTCCACTATATGGGTCTCAGGGATCAAATGTAGCTTGTCAGTCTTGGTTTCAGGTGCCCTGACCCTCTGAGCCATCTCACTGGCTCCAGTTTCAGGATTTTGGAATTGTCCATTTTTCATCCATTGCATTATTACAAAACAGTGAGGATCTTAGTAGCTTTTAACGAACATAAATCTCTTTAAACAGGCCAAGATGAGTTACAGGTTTGCAAAAACCAACTCTATGCTAATACAAATTAAAAACTGAAGAATACACAAGGCATTTTTTAATGTCAGGTTGCCTCTGAGTCAGTTGTGTCTTTAAGCTTTGACACATAATCTGAGGCCTTCATTGTGACTTGTTTTGTTTGTACAAACTTGTACTCTATATGAGAAATTTTATTTTTTTCAGTACTGGTGATTAAACCAAAGCCTCACATATTCTAGGCAAGAAACTTACCAATAAGATATATACTCAGTCCTTTTTAAATTTTGCTATAAAGAAAGAAAAGAAAAAGAAAGCAAGTAAGGAAGGAAAAATGAAAGAAAGAGAGGATGATAATTTCTCAGGTTAGCTTTGGACCTGTAATGTAACTCAAACCTTGAACTTGTGATCGCTTGTTTCAGCCTCCAAAGTATCTGGATGGCAGGCATGGGCCACCATAAGCCTGCTTTTACCTTAATTTAGAGATGACTTAGTCTAAGGCTTAAAGCTCTATCTACAACATGGGAACATTTAAGAAATGATCCTTTCCAAGTTTTTATGTTGTTTTTTTCCCTTAGGTGTTAAAAAGCAGGGACTAGAACATTTAGGTTGGTATTTTATGTTTACAAATGAGACACTCATTTTTTTCTTCCTCATAGGAGATGGATCCAAACCTAGTATGACTCACTGGTTTATGTAGTTGTAGTGGGATTATGTTGTTGCAATGTAAGTAATTGTTCCTCCTACTAGTTTAATAAAAATGCTGATTGGCTAAAGGCAGACAAGAAGTGTGGGTGGACCTATGAGACTGGAAAAACTCTGAGAATTGGAAGAGCAGAGCAGAGAAGCCAGAGACAAGGTACCAAGCTGATGGCTGAACAAGATAAGAATCATGGGTTAGTTTAAGAGTAAGAGTTAGCAAGTTATATGCCTGGGCCCCAGGTCAATCAGCATAAAATTAATATAAGTGCTTGTATTTCCTGTGGGACAGTGGGTCAGAACCTCTAGCCTAGGTCAGAAAGACCAGGCCAGAAACTTAATTCTATATGTAGTGATTTTCAGTTTTATTCTCAGAATTCCCTATCTTCAATCATAGCAGAAGTTTTATGATTCTCTGATTTTGGCAGCACTATCTATGGTCATAACATAGAGTGTATAATTTTGAGCATCATTCTGACAAGTCAATCATCCCAGGGCACAGTTAGGATGAGAGCTTCATTTGCTTAAGTCTTACATTTTATATTTTTTTTAATTTTGTAATATTTTCTTAAGCATATATATGTGTATGTATGTATGTATGTGTATCTGGGCTCACTCTCCTCCTCCCTTCCTTGCATCCTGGGAATAGAACTCAGGTCATCAGGTTCGGAAGCAAGCTCCTTTCCCTTTTCTGCCATCTCACCATTCCAAACTCTGTATTTTCAGTGATTTCAGTGTATCTTCAGTGAATAGCACAAATGAATAAGGCTCATGAAGAATGTTGTACAGGTTCATGTTTGTCTAAGCATCCATGTATCATTGTTTCTTAGGAGTAGCTGCATAGTGAAGAGGAAGGAGCCTTGGGCCCAGTTCCAGCCCCATTTCTCAAAGGCTATATGGGGAAGATGTGGAACCCCCCTTGCCCATCAGGGAGTGGCTAAGTCACCTCAGGGGTGGTCACCATTCTTAGGGAACATGATGCAAGTCTGACAGAGAATAAGTCTGAAGCTGTGCCATGAACATGTACAATGAAGAAATGAAAATAAACAATAATTGTTAACTTTCTTGCAAAACAAATTCCAGGCTTGAAAATGGATACACTCATAATAGCAAGATGATTCCTGTGTCAAGATCATGATGTACAGAATCAGCCTGAGTCACAACTGAATTTTTTTAATGATACTTAATTTGGCTAACAAATTTAAGTTAATACATTCTCTCAGGTTAGAAATAAATTTATAAAGATTGGTGAAATACTGACTTCATGCATTCAACCAGTCTTTCCCCATAGCAATTTTATCCAGTTTCCCCTTTGAATTGATTTTACATATTTGCACCTTTTAAATAATTAAAAATATACTTAAGAATTACCAGAATTATGCCTTTTAATTTTTAAATATTATTTTTTACTGATGTGTATATCTGTGTGTGAGTATGTGCATATGTCTGTGGGTACCTGTGGAGGCCTGAAGAAGACATCAGACCTCTTGGATCGTGAGTTGTAGGAAGTTGTAATCTCTATGTAGGTGTTGGAAATCGAATTGAGGTCCTCTGTAGAAACAGTGGTCACTCTTAACCACTAAATCATTTCTCCAGCCCTGTAAGTAGTTTTAAATAGAACTCTTTATCTGTTCTGATTCTGATTAGTTAAAAATATTAAAAAGCATTAAGGAACTATACTTTAACATCTAGGTGAGTATATGTTTAAATATGACTTAGATTCTATTCACAAAATAACATATTTTCCTGTATATATATATGTATATATATATATATGACATCATGCATATACGTATTCATGTGTGTTTATATGCATACACACATATGTGTATGTGAAGGCCAAAGGTTGATGTCAGGTATCTTTTTTACTCTCTAAATTGTTTTTATTTTTTATATATTTTATTTATTTTTGACAATTTCATACATGTATATAATGTATCTTGATCATCCCCCTCCTCATCTCAATCTTTTCCACCTAACCTTGGGCACTCACAATTATCTTCCTCCTATCTGTAAGTCATTTGTTTTGTTTTGTCTTCTGTATTCTGTTGAGTCCAGTCGGTGCCACCATCCGGAACAGTGGCTGATCTTATTGGCTTGACCTCATACAATTAACTTTCCCTGCTTCTTGAGGTCAAGGACGGGCCATGTCATGTTTGAATGACAGTGTTTCACAGCATTCCTCCAGTTTCCATTCTTTCTGTCCTCTCTGCCTCAGTTTTCACCAGCCTTGGGATGTCGATGTATCTATCTCATTTAGAGTTCAGTGTCATGTGTTAGCGTGCCAAATGTAGTACGTTTTTTCATTAGACTTTCTTTGTATTGCCAGTTCCCCAATGATGACACAGAAACTTATTATTCATTGTAAAATCTTGGCCTTTAATTTAGGCTAGTTCCCAATTAGCTCTTATAACTTACATTTTCTATTAGTCTATGTTTTGCTATATAGATTTTTACCTTTCTTTCACAATACATATCTGACTCTCGTATGTCTTGCTGGCATCTAGATTCTCCCTCTCCAATCCCCTAGTTTCTCTCTCTCCTGGAAGTTCCATCTAACCTCTTGATGCCTGGCTATTGGCCATCCAACCTTTTATTAATCCAATTAGAAAGTGTCTTAGCAAATGCACATCTTCACAGTATACAGAAAGATTATCACACAACACTGGCTTTCCAGTAAGCTACAGAGAGCCTCCTCTCTGCAAACACCCACACTGGGAACATTAGCATGTACAGCCATTCCTGGCATTTCCTGGGTCCTGGGGATCCAGATGCTGGTCTTCATGCTTCTGATACAGGCACTTTACCTCCTGAGCCATTACCATGTTACTTGTATTTTCAGAATTTTCAGGTATATGCCTGCTGCTGACATATTTCATAAGGCTTAATTATTATTCTCCAAACAAACCATCATAGCTCAGATGTCAATGGTACTACTTTTATTTATTTGGATTATGGATTTCTGCCATCTCTTTTAAAAAATACACTGTGTGCATGCCTTTCTGTTGTAAAGGGTTCTGACCCAGGCTTTTGGGGCCTAACCTCGAGGTTTGGCCCCATAGACCTGCAATTTTGCAGTCCTACAGAGTCACAGAATCATACAAATGCTTACATTAATTTTACTCTGATTGACCTAGGGTCCAGGCATATAGTTTGCTAGCACTTGCTCTCAATCTAACTCATCTTGTTCAGCTGTGCAGCTCAGTACCTCTTCTCAGAGCAGCATTTCAACTTCTTTTCTCTTTGTCTGCTGCTGTCTCCTCGTATCTGTGGTGGCTCTCTCTGGTGGCTCTCTGGCATCTTTCTGGCCTCTGTGTCTGCTCTGAGATGTTCCTGAGTTTTCTTAGCCTGGTAGCCCCGCCCACACTTCCTGTTTGCCTTTGGCCAATCAACTTTTTATTAAACCTATAGGCAGAACAAATATTTACATTACCAGCATAATCCTACTATACCTTTTATAAGCCCTCCTTGGTGTGACACTAGAAATTGGAATCTGTAAATGGGAGAAGTGTAGACTGCAATGTTCATATCAAATTTATGTGGATTCTGGGGATCTGAACTCAAGTACTCCCACTTGCCATACAAGTGCTTTAGCTATTGGGGCATCACCCAAGTTTTATTGTTAATGCTGTGGGTGCTTAGCATACAGTAGTCCTCTGTATAGACAATGAACTCTGTTCTTAGGGATCCATCAAAGAATGGTAGATCAGCAGTATAGACATCAGCACATAAGCTTTCCTTTAAGTTTTATGGAAACTTATGGGTCTCTCACCTTTCCCTACCCACACTATAGCAAAAGAAAACACTGTAAAACAAACTAAAATAAAAAACCAAATATATCAATACCACTTTTTATCAATAACTTGACAAATAAAAAATAATAATTTGCCCAAATAATTATGGCAAAAGTTAACACTTGGAAATATGCTTAATTTGAAAATAGGTTGCTGCTCAGATGTAAATTCTCAATTTGTTTTCTCACATGAACAAAGGAAATTATAAGAAATACTTTTCTTAGGCAGAAATATTGACTAATTTTTGTTTGTATCTCTGTATAAGAGAATAGGTTAAGTTTATACCATTTTGTTTAATAGACTGATTTCCAAGAAAATGTTAAGATGGCCTCAAATGTAAAATCATCTAGGCTCCACCCAGAACTGGAAATATCTTCCAGTCTCCCAATGAGTGCTCATGTGTGTAGCCTGTCTGAGAAGAGTGTGGTCTATTCTGAGAACATATAAACACACACATGAAATGAATCCAATGCTCAATGTAAAAGAACTCTTCTTGTAATATGAATTTTCTGGCCCAGACTTTCTGGCTTGACCCCATGGCCCAGAACTGCAGACCTGTGAACCTGCACTCCCACGATCTCACAGTCCCCTAGAATTACACAGACATTTATATTAATTACACTCTGCTGGCTGATTAACCTGGACCCCAGGCATATAACTTGCTAACTTTTTACTCTTAAACTAACCAATTATTCTTATCTTGCTCAGCCATGTGGCTCAGTACATTTTCTCAGAGCAGCATGGTTGTCCTCTGCTTCTGCTGGCTTCTCATGGTGTCTCTGGCATCTCTGTACTGCTCTTTCTATTTCAAGAATTTCCCAGTCTGGTAGCACTGCCCACACTTCCTGTCTACCTATAGCCAATCAGCATTTTTATTAAACCAGTAGGTGGGATAATAATTTACAAAGTAACAACATAAACCCACTACATTTCCCCCTTTTTTCTTTTTAAAACAGGAAGACTCTAAAATCTAATATCCTTTTTTTCATTATCTATATAACCAACACTATCAATAAACACAAACATCCATAATCCATTTTGGGGGGAATGTGGGAATAGTTCTCTAGGCTACTTCCTGCTGAATGGGGGAGTTGGCAATCCTATTAACCCCAACACCTATGAACACCTGATTTTTGACCAAGATGCCAAAAATATACAATGGAAAAAATAGTATCTTCAACAAATAGTGTTGGCATAAATCAATGACAGTATGTAGAAAAATACAAGTAGATCCAAACCTATTACCCTGCACAAAACTCAAATCAAAGTGGATCAGTGATCTCAAGATGAACCCAGCTACACTGAACTTGATAGAAAAGAAAGTAGAACTCATTGTCCTCCAACTCATTGTCACAGGTGACCACTTCCTAAATGTAACACCAGAAGCACAGACACTAAGAACATGAATCAATAAGTGGTACCTCCTGAAACTGAGAAAAAGAGAAATAAAATAATTTTAAATTTTTCTACTAATAATTATTTATTTAAAAAATTAAGGATGCCTCTTGACTGATTAAGACTTTCCCAATTTTTGAGTTTTTAATAGGACAAATAAAATATGCCCTCTCATATTAATTTTATCTCCCAGCTGAGTGACAGGTAAATAAGTTTGAGATGCCAAACAAGTCAAAAGAAAACTGATGAATTAAAAGTAAAAGGAGTTAAACCATCATCATATTGTTGGTTTATAGCTAAAGGAATCCAACAATTCCCTACTAATTCTCCAGATTTTAGATTCTCTTGACTTCATTCTAAAAGGTATTAATACTCCATCTTCTCCCCACACACATTTTTATATAAACTTCACAAATTATGAACAAAATTTTCTTTCTCCAAATCTTACTACTTAATATTATTATGGATAGCTTCCTAGTCTGATCCTTAGTCATTTTGCATTCTCTCTTATTTCTTTCATCCACCTGAAGTATGCAAATGTTTATGAATTATTTTAAATTCTGTATCACAAAGCCCTGCTGTATCATCTAGTCTCCATGCCCCAAATTAACAATATCTTCCCACTCTCATTACTTTTAAAGTTTCTGATTTTTCCATTACATATGTGTTTCTTGGCCTTGCATATACGATACATGATTAAATATAATTTATTCCCTAAATTTTATATTCTATTCATCTCTGCAATATTTCCATTTTTCTTTTAAAATATTTTTTGACTATATAGTAATTATGTACAATTAATTTTATTATAATATCTTTTAATGATTTATTTTTATTTTATGCATATATGTGCTTTTCCTCTGTGTGCAGTGCATATCAAAGTCAGAAAATTGGATCCCCTGAAACTAGAATTACTGGATTGTAAACCAAAATGTATATCTCCCTTGTTCTTCCAAACTAGACTTTCTATGAGGTTTTTAAAAGTCATGTGTATGTGTGTGTGTGTGGGGGGTTGTATTTACTGGAACATAGATGAAAGGTTAGCCACAAAAGCATAGACACATTTCAGGGCTATTCTGCACTAAGAAAAATATTTCTGTGTCCCCCAGCCACCTGTTTTTTAGACAGGAGTAGGACCCACTGTGGCAGGATATTAATGGCCCCAATCTTGTACCAATAAAGATTCTAATAATCATCCCATGCCCAGATGACTATATTCTACAACACACCAGCCTATTCTCGAGCTCTTCCATGACCTTTCTAAGACATTATGACATTATGCCTTTTTATGTTACTCCTAAATTTTTCTAATTTTTTTCTTCCTAAAGAATTGCTTTATGCCTTTTCTGCAGCTTTATCTATCTCCTAACCACACCCACCATTCTGTTGATGTTCAATTTTTGTTGCATTCAAACACTCTTTCTCAGTAACTTTGACTTTTTAAGATGCCTATCTCTTTGTTAAATCACATATTAAAGAATGAATAGAAAGTAATTTTAGGGGTCTTTGGCTATGAATCACATTTTCTCCTCCTGCTGCTGCGGTCATCCCCTTTAAATATGTTTTATGTTCTGAACTTTAGTATTGTTTCCTTTCAGATGTGAGCCATAAGAACAGGACCTAGACAACTACTCTCTGTCTTCCCAGAGATACATTCTTGTTTACACATTAACCTACTTCATAGACTACAGAGAATTTAAAAGGCAAGAAGAAGCCATACAACAATTAGAAGCAAACTCACCTAGAAGGAGTAGATGGCAGGAAATAATCAAACTTAGAGTTGAAATCAATACAATTGAAACAAAAAGAACAATACAAAGAATCAAAGAATCTAAGAGTTGGTTCTTTGAGAAAGTTAACAAG
Organism: Sigmodon hispidus; assembly: GCA_004025045.1. NCBI lineage: Eukaryota > Metazoa > Chordata > Mammalia > Rodentia > Cricetidae > Sigmodon > Sigmodon hispidus. The sequence continues at coordinate 65,479 of PVIH01003844.1, forward strand.
ATAGATAAGCCTTTAGCCAAAATAATCAAAAAACAGAGAGAGAGTGTTCAAATCAACAAAATCAGAAATGAAAAGGGGGACACAACAACAGACTCCCAGGAAATACAGAGAATTATCAGATCATATTTTGAAAATCTGTATTCCACAAAAATGGAACCTAGAAGAAATGGACAGCTTTCTGGACAGGTACCATCTACCAAAATTAAATGAAGATCAGATTAATTACCTAAACAGGTCTATAACCCTTAAGGAAATTGAAGCTGTCATTAAAAACCTCCCCCAAAATAAAAGCCCTGGTCCAGATGGTTTCAGTGCCGAATTCTACCAGACATTCAAAGAAGAATTACTACCTTTACTCCTCAAACTATTTCACACAGTAGAAACTGAAGGAATATTGCCAAATTCCTTTTATGAGGCCACAATTACCCTAATTCTCAAGCTACTCAAAGACACAACAAAGAAAGGGAATTATGGGGCTGGAGAGATGGCTTAGCGGTTAAGAGCACCATCTGCTCTTCCAGAGAACCTGGGTTCAATTCCCAGCACCCACATAGCAGCTAACAACTGTCTGTAGTTCCAGTTCCAGGCAAACACCAAGGCAAATAAATAAATAAATAAATACAGTTTTTTTTAAAAAAAAAAAGAAGGAGAATTACAGACCAATTTCTCTCATGAATATAGATGCAAAAATTCTCAACAAAATTTTGGCAAACCATATACAACAATGTATAAAAGATATCATCCACCACGACCAAGTAGGCTTCATCCTAGAAATGTAGGGCTGGTTTAACATATGAAAAACTGTAAATGTTATCAATCATATAAACAAACTAAAGGAACAAAACCACATGATCATATCCTTAGATGCGGAAAAAGCCTTTGACAAAATCCAACACTTCTTTATGATTAAAGCCCTGGAGAGATCAGGAATACAGGGAATATACTTAAATATAATGAAGGCAATTTACAAGAAGCCAACAGCTAGTATCAAACTTAATGGAGAAAACCTCAAAGCAATCCCACTAAAGTCAGGAACTAGACAAGGTTGTCCTCTCTCCCCTTATCAATTCAATATAATTCTCGAAGTTTTAGCTAAAGCAATAAGGGAACGAAAAGAGATTAAGTGGATACAAATTGAAAAGAAGAAGTAAAGCTATCTCTATTTGCAGATGATATGATTTTATACATAAGTGGCCCACAAAATTCTTCAAAGGAACTGCTACAGCTGATAAATACCTTCAGCAATGTAGCAGGATACAAGATTAACTCAAAGAAATCAGTAGCCCTTCTATACACTAAAGATAGAAGAGCTGAAAAAGAAATAAGGGAAACATTACCCTTCATAATAGCTGCAAATAGTATTAAATACCTTGGAGTAACTGTAACCAAAAAAGTAACAGACCTATTTGACAAAAATTTTAAATCACTGAAGAAAGAAATTGAAGAGGATATCAGAAAATGGAAAGCTCTCCCATGTTCCTGGATTGGTAGGATCAACATAGTAAAAATGGCAATTCTACCAAAAGCAATCTACAGATTCAATGCACTGCCCATAAAAATCCCAACACAATATTTTTTGGACCTTCAAAGAACAATACTCAATTTCATTTGGAATAACAGGAAAGCCAGGATTGCCTAAACAATTTTACTCAACAAAAGAACCTCAGGAGGTATCACCATCCCTGACTTCAAGCTGTACTATAGAGCTACAGTAATAATAACAGCCTGGTACTGGCATAAAAACAGACTTGTGGATCAATGGAATAGAATTGAGGATCCAGACATTAACCCAAAAACCTATGAACACCTGATCTTTGACAGAGAGGCCCAAAACATTCAATGGAAAAAAGATAGCATATTTAACAAATGGTGTTGGCATAGCTGGGTGGAAGTGTGTAGAAAAATGCAAATAGATCTGAGCCTGTCACCTTGCACAAAATCCAAAAATTCAAATCCAAGTGGATCAAAGACCTCAACTTCAACCCAGCCACTTTGAACTTGATAGAAAAGAAAGTGGGAAATACACTTATACGAATTGGCACAGGCGACCACTTCCTAAATATAACACCAGTGGCACAGACACTAAGACCAACAATCAATAAGTGGGATCTCCTGAAGCTGGGAAGCTTCTGCAAAGCCAAGGACATTGTCAATAGGACACAACAACAGCCTACAAAATGA
>PVIH01003844.1:67759-114267 GCA_004025045.1 Sigmodon hispidus
CCCAAAACCTTGAATAACCCTATCAAAAAATGGGGTTCAGATCTAAAAAGGGAATTCTCAGCAGAGGAACTACGAATGGCTGAAAGGCACCTGAAAAAGTGCTCTTCATCTTTAGCCATCAGAGAAATGCAAATCAAAACAACTTTGAGATACCACCTAACACCTGTTAGATTGACTAAGATAAAAGATGACAGCCTATGTTGGAGAGGATTTGGAGCAAGGGGAACACTCCTCCATTGTTGGTAGCAGTGTAAGCTTGTTCAGCCACTTTGGAATGCAATATGGCGGTTTCTCAGAAAATTGAGAATCAATCTCCCCAAGGACCCAGCAATACCACTTCTGGGTGTATACCCTTAAGAGGCACATTCACACTTCATAGGTATTAGCTCAACTATGTTCATAGCAGCATTATTTGTAATAGCAAGAACCTGGAAACAACCTAGATGTCCCTCTACTGAAGAATGGATTAACAAACTGTGGTACATCTACACAATGGAATACTACTCAACAGTAAGAAAAAAATGATGCCCTAAAATTTGCAGACAAATGGATGGATTGGAGAATATCCTCCTGAGTGAGGTATCACAAACTCAGAAAGATAAGCAGGGGATGTTCTCACTCACTAGTGGTCTCTAAACAAACAAACAAGAAAAAAACCCAAACATGCATAAGCTGCAAACCACAACCACTGAACAGCTTGGGATCAGAAACACCCTGGACTGACCCTTCAGATCCCACTCCACCTAGAGGAACACCTGACTCACTCTTGAGGGGGGGCGACAAAACTGGATTTGCCAGGAGTGGAGACTGATCCAAGCATTATTGAGTCAGTGGGACGATAGGACTATCTGCTCCCTGCCCAGGGAGGGGATGGGGAGTTGTGGAGAAGAAAAAATGACCAGTTGTGGTGGGAGGGGGAAGGGACCTTGAATGGGGATATACAGGGATGGCAAAAAATTTCAGAGGGAAAGTTGAACACAAAGTAAATATATGTGTAGCAAAAAAAAAAAAAAATGATGTGCATGAGAACAAAAAAGGCAAGAAGATTTAATCTTGGGAATTTTACTCTCTAAACTCAAGTTGAATAGCATCTATATAGACAGAAACTCATTTTATTTGTCTAGAGAATGGATTTTGGTGGACTTAAAGATTACATCACTTACTCCCTGACAAATCGTAGTTTCGCCTAGTCAGTAAAAGAATACTTTGTTTCCCAGCCTCTCACTTCAGGTAGGTTCAGAAATGAAAGTATTTGGGACATACTCTTCAAAGTTGATGGTCTGAAGTTGTGTCTTTAGGCTTGTTAAATTAAAGATTAGTTTAGCCTTGCTTTTGATTGGTTCCACCATTTTGTGTAGCTTTTTAAGGAGGTGATGTCCTCAGAAATCCTGGAACTTTAGAACATAGTCACATTTGTCAATCTAGAACTTTCTTTCCTTGTCCTGTGAACATGTATGTCAATGTGATCATCACTTTTGGAAGGACTTTCCTGACCTCCTTGATAAAAATCTACACTGACTTTGTTCTCTCCATAATTCTAATTTATTTTTATTCTCTCTATATAATATCTTAATTTTTTACATTATGATTAAACTTTATAGTTTTCAATAAATTTATTTCTACTTTTAAGAATTAATTTAATGTCTGAAAGAAGTGAGTGCTTTGTCTGGAATTTTACGATTTGGGTTGTTGCATTCATGAATTACTTAATAATGCTGACCCAGAGAATATGAACACAAGCAGAATAAATTTAGTATCTTGCCCCATTTAGACTTTCCATTTTTGCAAGTATAAGAAGAATCATGTCCACACTTACTGGTGAAAGCACAATTTATACAGAGGCAATCAGTCCTTTTTCTAATCTAACAAAATGAATGCCATTTTGGGATATTTCTCTTATATATTATAAAGATTTGTCACTCTTATTGGTTTAATAAAATGATGATTGGCCAGTATCCAGGCAGGAAGTATAGAAAAGGCAACCATATTAGAAGAAGTCTGGGAAGAAGAGAGGCAGAGAAGCAGACACCAGCCAGACACAGAAGAAGCAGGAAAAGAATACTAGAATGAGCAAAGGTACCAAGCCACACGGCTAAAAATAGATAAAAAATTATGGTTAATTTAAGTGTAAGAGCTAGGTAATATGCTTAAGCTACTGGACCATCAGTTACTATAATATTAATATTAAGCTTCTGAGTCAATTATTTGGAAAGCAGCTGCTTGGTATTAAGAGTTTCTGGAGAGACAGTAACTTCCAACTACAGGTCATCTCTCAGGAGAGAGATCATCATTGGGTATTTCTTAGTCTGTGATGGATGAACCAGATGAAGAAACAACTCTCAAATGCATTTACAAAAATAAAATACCAGACTACTGGACCACTCAAGATTCATGATACTTAGCTGACCAAGAGGTGATTGGTACCAGTCCCTCAGGCAAAGTAGAAACCTTGCTACTTTCTGAACCCCAACCTGGGTATACATTCCCCCAACACTCCAACCACACCTAGCTCTACCACTAAACCTACAGAACAAAGAGCTGCAAAGGAAAAAAGCCAACTTACCTATAAAGGCAGACCCATAGAAATAAAACCCAACTATTCAATGGAAGCAAGCAAGAAGGCCCTGGTCAGACATTATACAGACACTAAAAGTTCATGAATGCCAAGCCAGACTACTATGCCCAGAAAAACTATCATTCACCATGGATGGAGTAAATAAGATATTTCATGACAAAACCAGATTTAAACAATACCTATCCACAAATTCGGCCCCACAGAAATCACTAGAGGAAAAACTCCAACCTAAGGAAGCCAGATACATGTATGAAACCACAAATAATTGATAATCTCAAAGAAGAAAAACCCAAAGAAGGGAAATAAACACAAGATACCACAAAAATAATAAGAAACAACTATCATTGGTCATTAATATCCCTTAATATCAATGGACTCATTGACCTATAAAAAGATACACCCTAACATGATGGATACAATAACAGAAGCCATCCTTCTGCTGTATACAAGAAACACACCTCAACTTCAAAGACAAACACACAATCAGAGTGAAGAGTTGGGAAAAGACTTTCCAGTCAATTGGTCCTAAGAAACAAGCTGATATAGCCATCCTAATATCTAACAAAATAGTCTTAAAACTAAAATTAATGAAAAGAGACCAGGACAGGCATTACTTATCCATCTCAGGAAAAATCAACCAAGATGAAGTCTCAATCCTGAATATCCCCCAACACAAGGGCACCTACATATGTAAAAGAAACACTACTAAACCTTAAACCTCATATCAAACTCCACACATTAATAGTGGGAAACTTCAAAGTCTACTTTCACCCTTGGATAGGTCAATCTGACAGAAACTCAATAGAGAAATAAGTGATATAATGGATCATATGACCCAATGGACTTAATAGATATATATAGAAGCTTCCACCCAAACACAAAGGAATATACATATTTCTCTGCACCCAATGGAACATTCTCTACAATTGACCTCATACTTGGTCATAAAGCAAATATCAACAGATACAAAAAATGAGAATAACTCCTTGTATTGTATCAGATCACTATAGTCTAAAGCTAGAGTTCAACAACAACAAATATCAAAAAAAAAAAAAACTACAAGCTCATAGAAACCAAAAATCTCTCAGTTGAACCACCTCTAGGTCAAAAAAGAAGTTAAGAAAGAAATCAGGCTTCCTATAATACAATGAAAATGAATCCACAACATACCCAAACTTAGGGGACACAATGAAAGCAATATTAAGAGGAAAACTCATAGCCCTAGACACCTATATAAAAAGCCTAGAGAAATCATGCACAAGAGACAACTGCACAGCTGAAGGCTTTAAAACAATTAGAAGCAAACTCACCTAGAAGGAGTAGATGGCAGGAAATAATCAAACTCAGGACTGAAATCAATACAATAGAAGCAAAGAGAATACTACAAAGAATTAATTAATCAAATATTTGATTCTTTGAGAAAGTCAACAAGATAAATAAACCCTATCCAAACTAACCAAAAGGCAGAGAGAGTACATATATACATTAAGAAAATCAGTAATGAAAAGGGGGATGTAACCTAAACAGTCGTATAGATTCAAATTGAAAGAGTAACAATTACATATGGAATAACATGAAACCCAGGATTGCCAAAACAATCCTGCTCAATAAAATAACCTCAGGAGGATTACTATCCCTGACTTCAATCTATACTATAGAGCTGCAGTAATAAAAGCAGCCTAGTACTGGCATAAAAACAGACTTGTGGATCAATAGAATTTAATCAAAGACTCTGACATTAATCCGCAAACCTATAAACACCTGATATTTGACAAAGAGGCCAATAATATGTAATGGAAAAGAGATAGTATCTTCAACAAATGGTGTTGGCATAACTTTGGATGGTAGTATGTAGAAGAATGCAAATAGAACCATACCTATCACTATGCACAAAACTCAAATCCAAGTGGATTAAAGTCCTCAACGTAAACCCAGCTACACTTGATATAAAAGAAAGTAAAAAATACCCTCCAAAACATTGTTACAGGTGACCCCTTTCTAAATATAATACCAGGAGTATAGACACTAAAAACAACAAAAAGTTAGTGGGACCTCCTGAAACTTAAAACCTTCTGTAAGGCAAAGGACACAGTCAATAAGACAAAATGATTGCCTACAAAATGGGAAAAGATCTTCACCAAACCTACATCTGACAGAGGACTGATTTCTACAATATATAGAGAAATCAAGAAACTAGAGCCCTCAAATCTAAATAACCTCCTGAAACTGAGAAGCATCTGTAAATCCAAGGACACAGTCTATAAGACTAAGGACAGCCTACAGAATGAGAAAAGATTTTCGCCAACCCTCCAAGTGACAGAGAATTGATCTCTAAAATATATAGAGAACTCAAAAATCTAGTTTCCAAGACCCTGAATAACCCAATTAAAAAATGAAGTTCAGATCTAAAAAGGAAATTCTCAACAGAAAAATTACAAATAGCTGAAAGGCACATAAAAAAGTGCTCAACATCTTTAGCCATTAAAGAAATGCAAATTAAAACAACCTTGTGATATCACCTTACACCTGTCAGAATAGCTAAGATAAAAACATAGATAATAGCCTATGCTGGAGAGGATGCAGCATAGACTGTTAGTGGGAATGTAAACTTGTACAGCCACTCCAGAATGCAGTATGACAGTTTCTCAGAAAACTGAGAATCAATCTCCCCAAGGATCCAGCAATACCACTATAGAGCTTATAACCAAAGGACTCACATTTGTACACCAAAGGCTCAACGATGTTCATAGCAGCATTATTTATTATAGCAAGAACCTGGAAACAACTTAGATCCCCCTCAACTAAAGAATGGATTAACAAACTGTGGTACATTTACACAATGGAGTACTACTCAGTATTAAAAAAATAACATCTTAAAATTTGCAGGCAAGTGGATGTATTTAGAGAATATTCTCCTGAGCAAGGTATCACAAGCCCAAAAAGATAGGCATGGGATATACTCACTCACAAGTGGATTTTAGACAAAAAGCAAAATATATCCAAGCTGTAAACATAACACCTGAACAGCTTGGGATCAGAAGGAACTTAAGAGAGCCATCCATGGAGTTCCCTATGAAGATAAAATAGAGAAGATCTCTGTAGTAAATTGGGGATCATAAGGTGTTGCAACCAAGAAGAGGTGGGAACAAATCATGAGAGGAAATGGTTGAGTGAGAGGATCATCAAGGAGGGAGAGAAAGTGATGAATATCTTGATAGAGGAAGCTGACGTGGAGTTGGAACGATACCAGGAGCTAGGGAAACCTTCAGGAAATCACAGGATGTCTGTGACTAAGTCTCCAACCAATAGTGGGGGGGGGTGCCTAAATAGGACTTCACCTATAGTGAAGTGAATAACCACCCTAAATGTCATCACAAGACCTACATCCAACAATTAATAGAGATGGAGGCAGAGATACATGGCTGAACACTGGGCTGAGGTCCTGTTCCAGCTGAGGTTAGGGGATGAGAGTCTTTATGAGCAAGGGGATAGGGATCATGAGGAGAAGTCACAAAGAGATGGCTGGTTGGAGTTCTGGAGAGCTCACTGAATCAAGAACAGCCACTGGAGAACCATCAGGAAAAGGAGCTAGACCCTCCAAGTGTAGACAAGTGTCAACTGGCATGGGCAGTATGTGGAGCCTTGAGGGATGGGATCAGACTCTGTTCCTGTGTGTGGACTAGCACTTTGGATCCCATTCTCTGAAGAGGAGCTCCTAACCCAGTCTTGATATTGGTATGTGGAAACTGAACTTTCCTGGAGTGAATGTGTCAGGCAGGCTGAGCTGACCCACCTTGGGACTTGTTGCCCTTTTTAGGCAGAGGATGGGGGGAATGGGAGGGGGACAAGCTGAAGGCTGACTCCGAGGGATTGGGAGGAGGAAAGTGAGGGAGATCAGGGGGATACATGGAAAACAGATTTGTTTTTTATATAAGAATATAAAAAACAAAAGTAGAGAAAAGTTTAGTTGGATCACAGATATACAAAACTTTAGTAATAAAGACAAATATGTAGATATTTATAGCTCTAAATATTAAATATATTATTCTGAAATATTTTTTCATTTTATAGTAGATTTTCTTAATGTGTACAGTTTTTTAAGTAAATAATAGAGAACTAACACTTAGTTTCTGTATTTGCTTCTTTTTTTTCCTTCTTTATTTTGTATTTATCAAAAAAAACAGTAAAAAGAATTTAAAATGCATAAGAGTTAACAATAACTATACAGAGGATAAGAATCATAAGCATGGCTTATCAAGGGTGGAAATGCAAATAAGATTGCTACACATATATTTTCTTTGTGTTCAGCTTTTCCTCTGAATTATTTTTTTTCCATCCCTGTATATCCTTATTCAAGGTCTCTTCCCCCTCCCACCACATCTGGTCATTTTTCTTCTCTGCAACTCCCCATCCCCTCCCTTGGCAGGGAGCAGACAGTCCTATGGTCCCACTGACCCAATAATGCTTGGATCAGTCTTCACTCCTGGCCAAATCCAGTTTTGTCCCCCCTCCCTCGAGAGTGAGTCAGGTGTTCCTATAGTTGGACTGGGGTTTGAAGGGTCAGTCCAGAGTGTTTCTGATCCCAAGCTGTTCAGTGGTTGTGGTTTGCAGCTTGGGCATGTTTGGTTTTTTTTTCTTGTTTGTTTGTTTAGAGACCACTAGTGAGTGAGTACATCCCCTGCTTATCTCTCTGAGTTTGTGATACTTCGCTCAGGAGGATATTCTCCAAATCCATCCATTTGCCTGTGAATTTTAGGATATCATTTTTTCTTACTGCTGAGTAGTATTCCATTGTGTAGATGTACCACAACAGCAGAGGAACTACGAATGGCTGAAAGGCACCTGAAAAAGTGCTCTTCATCTTTAGTCATCAGAGAAATGCAAATCAAAACAACTTTGAGATACCACCTAACACCTGTTAGATTGGCTAAGATAAAAGGCACAGATGACAGCCTATGCTGGAGAGGATGCGGAGCAAGGGGAACACTCCTCCATTGTATTTGCTTCTTTTGAAGCAGAGTACCAAGCTGGTTTCATTTTCTCTGTGTAGCCTTGTGTTTACTTGAGTCCTTTTGGTTCTTCTTCCCAAATGCTGGGATTGCAGGTATGCACCACCATGCCTGAATTCAATGTGTGTGTGTGTGTGTGTGTGTGTGTGTGTGTGTGTGTGTGTGTGTGTGTATTTCTGCATATTCTCCAGGACCATGGAGTCAATAGAATTTATAGATGGGTAAGTAGGGGCATGGACATATGGAAGAAGAAATGAGATGTAATATATTATAGGAATTGGCTTCTGTAACACAGAGTTTGGAAAGTCCTACAAAAGGCTATCTGCAAACTGGACAAAGAGAAACCTGGTAAGATGGATGAAAGTATCAGGATTAGGGAAGCTGCTATTGTCAATGTCAAAGAACCTGAAATTCTGGTTCCCAGGACAGGAGAAGGATATCTCATCTCCAGAACAGAAAGAAAGCATGAGTATCTCTCTTTGGCTGTTTTCCTCAGTCCATGCCCTTGCTCAGTTTGGTGGTACCCAGTCACACTATGTCTTCCCCTGTCCTCCTGTTCACTCATTGAAATACTGAGCTTTTCTAGAACTCAAGTCCTAGATGATTGGCCAGCAAGCAGTGTGTAAGAGATAGGCATATCAGAAAGCACACCTCAGCATCTATGTTAGTATCTCCTGCTTCAGTCAGGCTAACACAGGACATATTGCTGTACCTTGGCTAACTTCTTTATACCTTTGCTTTTGTCTTAAACCAGTTCACCAGAGACTTATACATTTATTTATCATACAATTATTTCTATGGAAAGCATTGACAATTTTTCATGATTTTCCACATGGACTACTTAGAATTTCAGTGCTTGTGAAGAGGTTAAAATGTTGCAGGTCCAGACTCAAATTATCTTGAGCACTCTATAGGACCCTCCATAGCCATTCATTGCTCATAACACAACCGTCCCGTTTCTCATAGGACAACTTCTTTTTCTCTCTTGTGAACTCAGTTTTCTGATCTTCAGCAGTGTTTCTTAAGCACACTTTATCCCCACTCCATCCTCCAAGACAGAAATGAAAACAATGCAGTCACAGGAGTAGACAAATATTTAGTCAGCATGTGTTTAGCTCTATAATTATACAAACATTATAATATGCATTTCACCTAACCCTAAAAAACTTTTGGATAGATGTGTAATTACAATTTGTAAATGATAAAATTTATGATGGTTTGAATAATAATGGCCTCTATAGACTCATGTGTTTGATTTATAATTTTCTTGGTTCCATGAATTTAAGGACCTTCTGAAACTGTTAGTATGTTGTGATACAGAATTTAGAGTACCCTGTGTTCCCATGATACAGTTACTCATGTTTGTCTCCAGAATAAGCTGGCACTTACCTTCTTTGAGTTGAGAGATGTGGGTTTGGTATTATCACCAATCATATTGGATAGATGAAAGAGTAGTTGTGAGAGACTAAAGAAAATGGTATCGGGATCAACAAAATCCATATCTTAATGGGGAAATCTTATATTGGAGACATAGGCTGTGTCTAGATTAAAGATGCTAAAGAAAAAGCAAAATAATTTGGAATGAAGATCTCAAGAACTTACAAAAATCTAGCCTGGTGAACAAGAAAAAAAATCATCATGGGCTAGAGATGTAGCTCAGTTGGGAGAGCACTCACAAAGCAAACACAAGTACCCAGTTTTGGTCTCAACATACAAGTGTGGTACACAGCAAAGTTTGCAAAGAGCTTGTGTTACATAAATTTTTTTAAAAAAAGAAAAATAGGAAACTGATAAAATCTGAAATTTATTTCATAGAGTATAATTATTGAAATTATGTTGCGTTAATTTAATTGGATATTAAACATCTAAAATAGTTATGTTAGAAGAAACTACTTACTGATATATAATATATCTTGTTCTGCCATTTGCAATTAGTCCTTTCAAGTATAAGAAAAGCAGATTTTGTCTTATGAAAGTCTCGGTATTAGGGTGCACATCTAGTGCACTTTCCCACATTTGCACACAAATATAAATAAAAAGAAAAACCTTTTAGAAAGAAATTTGCATATCAATAGTCTAAGACAGACAAATCTAAACTGTAGAACCATGGATATCAATTTTAGATAATATTTTTAAAATCAGGTGGTATTTTGAGAATTTTAAGTTTTATAGGACTTTACTACTTTTCCAGTTTTACTCAACAACAAAAACAATATGAATTATTTGTAAGCATCAATGTCTTGGAAGTTTCTGATTACAATTTTAAAGGGCAAGAGAGATAGCTCAGCAGTTAAGAGCTCTGTCTGCTCTTTCACAGGGTTCAAGTCCAGTTCCTATCACCCATAATTAAATGGCTACAATGTCTTCTGGTCTTTGTGGGGACCTGCATGCATGTGCACACACTTCACATGGATGTAGACACACATATGCACATAAGTAAAAGTAAAAAAATAAACTTTTACAAATGTCTTATGTCAACAGATGGCTTAACTATAGCACTTTGCTTTATTTGATAGCATTGTGTGATTCATCATTAGACCTAATATAGTGTAAAGGATGGTAGAGATAAAATAAATGAACACTCAGCAGCTCAGGGTTATTGGCTCTAACTGCCAAGGGAGATGCTGTCAAGTCAGAATTTCAGCATGTCCTAAAATTTGGAGAGTTACATAAAGAAGAAAATAGACTTTTGAGTCTAGATGTTGCCAGGTACACCAAATAAATTTTCTTATCAATGAGGTAAAACCCTTGAATTACTTTCCTAAAATTAAATTTTTATCACACCAAATTCACCCTACATGTTTCACAACTTTTCAATGCCCAGCAGTTTTTTAAAGTGCATTTTCTGAGGTACAATGTAGAAGTAAAAGATGATATGATGAAATTATCCTAGAATAAACCATCCCTTGCCACTGTGGACATTTCCTCTTTGAAAGAGGCAAGCAAAAGACAGAAAACGAAGCAGCAACGTCTTATGAGTGACTGATCAGATGTTAATTTGTACAGTACTCTCTTTCCTAAGAGTCTAATAAGAGATATTATATAACCAATGGTTAAATTACTAAGCACTATGTTTTTACTTGAAAAACACAAACTTTGAGTTGCATAGCTTCTGAAGCTGATTTCTAATTTGGTTGGGAGATTTACACTTTTTTATGTTGCTTCTTTGGCTTTGCTATTCTTATTTCCTTGAGGTTTGCAGAATTTTTTCTTAGAGAATTATTTTTTAGTTCATTCAATAAATTCAGTATATGGTCTTTTATCTTATTTTGATACAATTATGTATTTACACTAATATATATATGGACATTAGCCAGTTGTATTAGTAGAAATTTCTTAATTTTAATATTGTGGAAATTATATCCAGATTTTAAATTTTCAGTCTTCAAAGATTTCAGTACTATGTTGTGTCTTTGCTGTATTAAGAACTAACTTTTGCCTATATTAGTACTACTCAAAAATATAAGGTCGTTTCAGAAATGTGGTCTATTTCCATAGTTTCTCAGGCAGCAAGGAGTGGCCTATATATCCAATACTAACTTTGATGTTAAAAATGATTTATTTATTTTTATATTACATGTATGAATATTTTGCCTGCATGTATGTACATGTGCCACATATATGTCTAGTACAGGCAGGAGTCAAAGGCTGTTGGATCCCAGAAATCCAGAGTTATGAAGCTGCTTTTTGGGTACAGAAATTAGAACTTGGCTCCTCATAATGTCAGTTACTATTCCTTTTTTTCTTTCTTTCTTTACTTTTCTTTGAAAGTGTTTTTATACATACCCACCATTGTTCATCCTCCTCTTCTTCCCAGTATTCCCTCATTTTCTCCCCACTCCATTCCCTCAACCGTTCTTCAGAGAGGGTAACGGCTCCCAGGGTGAGTCAATGCAATCTGGCATATCAAGGCGAGGCAGAACCAAGACCTTCCCTCCAATATCAAGGCTGAGCAAGGTGTTTCTCTGTAGGGAATGAGCTCCAAAAAGCCAGTTCATGTACTAGGAATAAATTCTGGTCATGCTGACAGTATCCCCACAAACTGCGCACACTATTTTTGTCATTCTCATTCACAGGACCTGGTTCAATCTCCATGAAGGTTCCCCAGCTGTCAGTTCAGAGTCAATGAACTTCCAATAGCTTGGGTCAGCTGTGCCTGTGGCTTTCTTAATCATGATCTTGACCTCTTTGATTATATAATCTCTCCTCCCTCTTTTCAACTGGACTTGGAGCTGAGTGCTTAGTTGTGGAACTTTTTATCTACTTTCATCAGTTGCTGCATAAAGGTTTGATAATAACAATTAGGGTGGCCATAAACTTAATTAAAGGGGAAGGTCAGTTTAGGCATCCTCTCCACATTGCTTAGAGTTTTTGCTGGGATCACCTTTGTGGGTTCTTGAGGTTTTTCTCCTAGCACTAGGTTTCTTTCTAAGCCCCAATGGTTCCCTCTATCAAGATATCTATTTTATTGTTCTGCCTCTCAGTCCCTTCCCCAACACAATTATTCCTTTACTCATGCTCACTTCTCATCTCCCCTTGTCCCCTCCCCATTATGGTCCCAAATTACTCAGATCTTTTCTATTTCCCCTTTCCCAGGGGGATCCACGGATGTCTTTCTTAGGTTTCTCCTTGCTACCTAGCTGCTCAAGGATTGTGTATTGTAGTCTGGTTATCCTTTGCTTTACATCTAAAATATAGGTGAGTACATATCATGTTGGTGTTTCTGGGTCTGTATTACCTCATTTAAAATGAAGTTTTTTCTAGTTCTATCCATTGCCTGCAAATGCCAGGATGCCATTTTTTTTTCCTGCTGAGTAGCACTCCATTGTATAAATGTACCACATAATTTTTTTTTAATACATTCTTCAGTTGCAAAGCATTTAAGTTGTTTCCAGGTTCTGGCTATTACCAACAGTGTTATTGCTAGATCGTTAGGTAGATTGAGTCCCAGTTTTATGAGAATATATTATACTGATTTCCAAAGTACCTGCACAAGTTTACATTCCCAACAGCAATGGAGGAGTGATTCCCTTATACCACATTCCCACTAGTATAGGCTGTCATTGCTGTTTTGGATCTTTACCATTCTAACAGGTGTAAAATGGTATGTCAGAGTTGTTTTAATTTGCATTTTCCTTATGGCTGTTGTGCAATTCTTTAAGTGGCTTTTGACCATTGGAAATTCTTTTGTTAAGAATTCTCTATTAAACTATATACTCCATTTTAAATTAGATTATTTGGCTTTCTTGTTCTCTTGTTTTTTGACTTTTTAAAAAATATATCTTAAATATCAGTCCTCAGTCAGATGTAGGGTTTGTGAAAATCTTTTCCCCTTTTGTAGGTGTTCATTTTGTCTTATTGACCATGGCCTTCGTCTTACAGAAGCTTCTCAGTTTAAGAAGGTCCCATGGGGGCTGGAGAGATGGCTGAGTGTTTATGAACACTAATTGCTCTCCCAGAGGACCAGGATTCAATTCCCAGCACCCACATGGCAGCTCAGAATTGTCTGTATTTCCAGGTCCCAGTTCCAGGCAAACACCAAGACAAATAAATAAATAAAATTTAAAAAAGAAAAGAAGGTCCCATTTATTAACTGTTGTTCTCAATGTCTGTGATACTGATGCTATATTTAGGAAGTGGTCTCCTGTGCCTTCAAGGTTATTTCTCACTTTCTTTTCAATCAGTTTTGATTTAGTTGCATTTATGTTGAGCTCTTTGATCCATTTGGACTTTATTAAACACCTAACCATAAGACCACTCCTTCAGCCTTTTGAATATTTTGTTTTAATTGTTAGCTACCTACTTAGAAACCTTAGGGCACAGAACAAAAATAAAGAAGGAAGATTTGCTAATTCTTTTTATACTTCTTACTATATAGACTTTGAATGGGAGGTTCTAATCCTGGGCTGTATACTTTCAAGTGACTGGGAGTCATTTATATTTGATTAGAACAGAGACACTGAGAGGTGGAAAGCATAAAACTTTTTCTGAGTGATGTTAAAGTTGAATTGTATTATTAGTACAAAAATATATAAATCTTTAGTCTTTGGATTATTATTTTTACTTCATGATTATAAGTATTCTGTGAACTTATGAGACAGAGGCCAGCATGTTTGGTAGAGTGGTAAATTTTTACATTTTGATCATTACTTGTAAGTCAAAGCCTAATGTCTAAAGATCAATGAATACCTGAGATGTATATGTATATTTTGTATATTAGAGTGTCAATGCAGAAACTACACATTTTGTCATAAAGAAAATAAAATACAGTTTATTTTTAAGCCACATTGTGTGGCCACGGTACAGGAATACAAATGTAAGTTAACCCAAATTCTATGATCCAATATGAAGTTCTATAGTTTTCAGATAAAAGAAAGTCAAAATTCAAAGCAAGTTAACATTGACCAGAGCTGAGCATTGCTGCCTTATTTCACCAGGAATTTTTTTCTCTCCCCACTCCAGGTACAATGCTCAGCTCTGCTCTCTAATTCAACACTTTACAGTGTCATGTCCCCTGGAAATCTTCACACATAAACTCCACTGCAATTGTTTTCAAGTATTTGGATTGCTAGATATTTCACAGGTGTTAGGAGAGGCACCAGAGGATGGGAGATGAGTGGTTTCTCCTCTTTTACCCATCAACATCAGTGGGTTGTTATAGTGAGAGTACATATGAACAGATCCAATCCTGCACAAACAGAGGTGTATAGGTCATTAAACATCTGCAAATCAGAACCTGATTCTGGTCACAAATATGTGAGAAAAATAGTTTTTATCTAAACATTTAAATGATTTCTTGGGCCATGTGAGATGTGGCTTTTATTACACTTGTCATTTGTCTAAGTCAAATGTTCTTATTTTAAACTCCTATTTGTTCCAAATAAAAATATTACATCCTTTTTGAATTTAAAGCTTATTGCATATTTTTTTCTCCTGGTGAAGAGATAAAATTCTAATGGAAACATCGGTATCACAGAAGTTTCTGTCTGAAAAAATTAAGGCTGAGTGCCAGGTAAAATGTTTATCTAATTAATCTTTATTAACAGAAAAGCAGGTAAAACCCGAATGATCAGAAAAGTAGCAGAGAAGCCACCAGTGATGTTTTATATCTTTTATTCATCTCCATCCAAAAAGCTCAAATCCTTTCTAAGCTCCACCTTACTACTAGTTTAATTAGAATGACTTACATGAGTAAGTAGGAGGAGGGTGTTTAGAAAGGACAACTATCTTTTCCCATACTGTAAGCTGTCGTTTTGTCCTATTGACTGTGTCCTTGGCTTTACAGAAGTTTCTTAGCTTCAGGAGATCCCACTTATTTGTTATTGATTTTAATATCTGTGCCACTGGTGTTATATTTAGGAAGGGGTAGCCTGTGCCAATTCATAGAAGTGTTTTTCCTACTTTCTTTTCTATCAAGTTTAAAGTGGCTGGGTTTATGTTGAGGTCTTTGATCCACTTGGATTTGAGTTTTGTGCAGGGTGACAGGCTTGGATCTATTTGCATTTTTTCTACACACTATCATCCAGCTATGCCAACACCATTTGTTAAATATACTATCTTTTTTCCATTGGATATTTTTGGCCTTTTTGTCAAAGATCAGGTGTTCAGAGGTTTTTTGGTTAATGTCTGGATCCTCAATTCTATTCCATTGATCCACAAGTCGAACCCTACAAATGACAGAGGAATGATCTCTAAGATTTATAAAGAACTCAAGAATCTAGAGCCCAAAACCTTGAATAACTCAATTAAAAAATGGGGTACAGATCTAAAAAGGGAATTCTCAGCAGAAGAATTATGAATGGCTGAAAGGCACCTGAAAAATTGCTCATCATCTTTAGCCATCAGAGAAATGCAAATCAAAACAACTTGAGATACCACCTGATACCTCTTAGATTGGCTAAGATAAAAGACACAGATGACAGCCTATGCTGGAGAGGATGCGGAGCAAGGGGAACACTCCTCCATTGTTGGTGGGATTGTAAGCTTGTTCAGCCACTTTGGAATGCAGTATAGTGGTTTCTCAGAAAATTGAGAATCAATCTCCCCAAAGACCCAGCAATACCACTTCTGGGTGTATACCCTAAAGATGCACAGTCACAATCCAACGGCATTAGCTCAACTATGTTCACAGCAGCGTTATTTGTAATAGTAAAAACCTGGAAACAACCTAGATGCCCCTCAACTGAAGGATGGATTAACAAACTGTGGTACATCTAGACAATGGAGTACTACTCAGCAGTAAGAAAAAATGATATCCTAAAATTTGCAAGCAAATGGATGGTTTTGGAGAATATCCTCCTGAGCAAGGCATCACAAACCCAGAAAGATAAACAGGGGATGTACTCACTCATTAGTGGACTCTAAACAAACAAACAAACAAGAAAAAAGCAAAGCATGCCCAAGCTGCAAACCACAATCACTGAACAGCTTGGGATCAGAAACACCTTGGACTGACCCCTGGGATCCCACTCCCCCTAGAGGAACACCCGACTCACTCTTGAGGTTGGGGGGATAAAACTGGGTCTGCCAGGAATGGAGGCTGAACTAAGCAATATTGGGTTAGTGAGAACTTGGGACCACCTGCCGGGGTGGGGGGAGATGTGGAAAGAGAAAATGACCTGATGTGGTGGTAGTGGGGGAAGGGACCTTGAATAAGGATATACAAGGATAGAAAGTGTGACCTCTTTGTTCATAATAATAATAATAATAATAATAATAAAAGAAAGGACAACTATCAGTGGATGTATCATTGAAGAAAATGTCGTGCCCCCTGCAACAACTGTTCATTGCCAGAAATCCTTGAGAGAGGAGTGAGGTCATCCTGTAAGATATCCTGTATATATTAATGACATTTTCAAGAAAAACAAAATCTATGTTGCCCCAGATGCATTCATGTCACATACCATTTAGTATTAAGGATAAAGTCATTAACAATCCATAGCTTGTTCTGCAAACTCAACGTTTTTCCCCACTATACATTTCCAAGCCCCAACTTCTATGTTTTATAACCTCCCAATAATGAATGCCTCAGTGAACTAATCCATTGTCTCACTCAAAGTCCTCATGATCCATTTATGACCCCAGAGACTCACCTCTGAACATTGATTGCATTGAGGACCAGTCTTCAACACAGAGCCGTTGAGGATATTTTATATCTGAACCACAACTGAGCCATAAATGATAGTTATTATCCTTCGTATGTCCTAAACTTAACCAAACAAAGAGATGTAAGAGAAGATTCTTTTTTAGCATGCTGATCATTAAGCTCCTGTAACTTGATAGGATTAGCACATCAGAATATAATATTTTGAAATGACATCTCTTTCTCTCCCTTCATGAGAGAAGCAACAGAAAAATTCTCTTTTTTTAAATTCAAATGTGATTTTTCGAAAGGACCAAAAAAAGTGTGTACATATATACATAGATAATACTATGGTTGACAAGATAAAAAGTAAGAATTTTAATTATGGTAAACTAATAATGTTTTAAGTTTTAATATTACTTGTGGTTCCAAAGGAAATTCATTGTAATCTATTTTTAATTAATGTACCATTGTATATAAGCATCACCCCAAAGAGTAGTATACTATTCCTATTTTAAAGTTAATTAAAAAATATTAGTGTCTTAAAAGCTCTAGTTTCCTATTGGATATAAAAGGGCACACATAATTAATTGTAATTTCTTACCTATGGAGCTATAAATGTCATTTCAATCTACTGTTAATTTTAATCAGTGTTTCTTTATCTACATTCAATTACAAATTACATGCTAAGTAAATTTTGGTTCCAATCAGAATTACGAACAAGTAGTTAAAACTATGAATTAAAAGTTTTACTATATCATTGGAATTAATAAACTTGAAAAATTCAGAATATAAGTAGGAAGAGACTGAGTAGATATATACAATTTCAGAAAAATATATAGTCCAAACCATCAGACAAAAATAGTAATAGTAGATTTTAAAAAACATTTTATTCTGTGTGTGTCCCAAAATGTGTTTATGTATGCACGTGTGTGCC
The DNA here is from genome assembly GCA_004025045.1 of Sigmodon hispidus. Classification (NCBI taxonomy): domain Eukaryota; kingdom Metazoa; phylum Chordata; class Mammalia; order Rodentia; family Cricetidae; genus Sigmodon; species Sigmodon hispidus. The sequence goes on from PVIH01003844.1 coordinate 85,363, forward strand.
ATGGTGCATGTGCAGATATCAGAAAACAACTTGTGAGAATCAGTTCTGTGATTCCACTATATGTGTACCAGAGATCAAACTCAGGTCATCTTGGCATCAATTGCCCTTACACACTGAGCTACCTCACTAATGGCTGTAAGTTCTTAAGAACAAGGTACCTAAGAGAGAATAAGTATACTTTTTGTACTGGTTACTTTGGTCTTTGCTATGACTCACAGAATCATAGCAAATCATAACAATATCTCACAGAAGCAACTCAACAGAGAAAGAATAAAATTGACTCAAGATTTTATGGAATACCATCTATCATGGCAGAAAAGGCATGGTGGAAAGGCTTGGTCTTGGGCAAAAGATGTTTTTGAATGCCACATCTCACATTTTATAGAATCAAGAACAAGATTATGATCCTCAAAACCTGTCTTTGTGTCCTATGTCTGTCAACTGACACCATGCCTCAAAAGTTCCACAATTTCTCAACGGCACCACCTTCTGGGGACAAGTGCTCAAACACATGAGCCAGTGGGTGACATTTCATATTCAAACCATAATATATACATTAATCCTTTCTCATTATCTTTATATTTATACTTGTTTTGTATATTGTTGTGCCCTTACCAGAGGCTCTTCTATGTGGTTTAGTCTTATGTAGACCATGAAGAAACCCTATGAATTTGAAATATCATTGTGACAAACATGTTCTAGGTGAAGAGGTAAAGTGGAACAATTTATGTCCCAGTGCCCCCCCAGCAGATGTGTTAGCTGTTTTGTATATCACAATGACAAAATACCCGACAAGAAGAACCTTAAGGAGGGAAGTATTTACTTTTATACTTATTTAAATATTTCCTTTTATGACTTATTTTTCATATATGAGTGCTTTGCCTGATTGTATGTCTGTTGCATCATTTATATGACTTGCCTATTGCCTGCAGAGGCCAGGAGAAGACATTGAATTCCATGGAAAAAGACTTTTAGATTAGGATTAGCCTTCATGTAATGGCTAAAAATTGAACTTGTGTCCTCTGGAAGTGATCTTGGCCTTGAATACATCTCTCCATCCTCAGAAAGTGTTTGGCTTACATTACAAGAGAATACAGTCTATCCTGGCAGGAAAAAATTGTGACTGAGTAGGAGATTGTTGGTCATACTGCATCTCAAGTAGGAACACTGAGTGAACAAGAAATGCTGCCAGACTATATAACCTCATTTCCCATTTCTCCAATGGTCTCTATTTACAAAAGGCAAGCAGAGGTGTGACTCCTTTAAGAGAGATTTCCTGACTCAGATTTAGTGACAAAAACCACAAGGATCTTTTTAGAGGCCCTATTGCTAAATACATAAATGAGGTTTATGAGCAGCAGCAGGCTATGTTACTCTACTTGGTGGAAGTGAGGACTTTTAAATTCCTAAAATTTGGACTGGTAAATGGGGCTCCTGCCAGAACCTTCTCCATGAAGTTAAGCTCTCACAGACTAATAACTGGGTGGATTCAGTGTTCATATTGGAGGCTTTAATCCTAGACACTCCCTTAGAAGATTAAGGTGTGGTCATAAAGCAATAGACATAAAGACAGATTCAGATGAAAAAATAAAAACTCTAAACAGTTTACAGTGTGCTTAAATATATACATAGGTTTGGAAGAGAAAAGAAAAAGGAAAAAGAATTAAAGAAAGTCCTTAAAAGTAGAGTATAATAATAATAATAATAATAATAATGATGATGATGATGATAGGCTATATAAAGATGAAAATTACACAGAGTCTGGATACTGCATGTTATTGTGTTGCTTTAAGTTTTTTGACTGGAAATGAAGGAGCAAGACCTGCTGAAAGACATTTGATTATAAATGTTGGGGATTATTCCAACCTATAAATTTTGTAAATGGCTTGGCCTCAAAATTGATGCCAAAAGATATGTTAATTTTGAGTTTTGTTTTTATTTCCACAAAAATAGGAGGTTGTGGATTTATTCTAGGTTTTAAAAAATAGTTTGATTGAGGAAGACCCCATGAAAAACCTCAGATGGGAATGGATGACCCAGTTGATCCAACATTTCACAGCACCTTTGTTGGAGTTTTCTCTGAGCTCTGAATCCAGAGCAGCTTCAAGGCAACTGGCTGAGATAATGCAGCCTCACAAGCTATTATAGCTAAGATTTAACTATAATCCTAAATTTTCTCAGAGTCCCTGAAAGATTACCAGCACCCCCCAATCAGCAGGAAAACTATACCACATTCTTTAAAAGAAAAAAATGAAACAGATTATGGATGTTTATCTTTGTTTAGAAGTTTTGGTTATTGGTCATAATCTCTTTATTAAAAAGAAAAAGGAATATAGATAGAAGGTTAGATTATTGAATCTACTTTAGAAATCAACTACTTGTTTTTAAATACATTACATTGATATGAATTTTAGTTTATTTATACAAATTTAAAGTTAATTTTGTTATACTGTATTTATATTTCTACTCTTAAGATATTATCTTTCTGTAATTCTTTTAAATTGTAATATATAATTAAAAATGCAGAATGTTATTCATCTATAATAGTCAAATTTATAGGCATATCATGAGGTTTTTTTAGATATACAAGGATATATTTCAGTTAGATAGAATTGAGTGTACAAATTCAAATATTACAATGACCTACAGAATATGACATTTAAGATGATTTAGGAGCTTAGACTTTTCTGGACAGTGAGATATGTCTGCTCCTGTCAGCATCAATCTTCTTCAAAAGGATGGTGGACATCTAAGAAACCCCATATGGAGTTTACTTTCTTTGTGACAAAAACGACAAGCAGCTGTTCTTGCCTTGTCTGCTTGACAGTATGCTGAATAAACTGGAAATGTAGGACCTATAGGAAAATGACCACTAAACTTTGCTAGAAGAAGCTGAGATGGTCCTTCAGGTTTCTGCTTTCCAGAAATTGCCAGATATTCTGCAGACACAGGGAGAAGTAACTAATGAACTATGCTAGAATGAGTAGAACAGTCCTTAAAATTTCATGCTTCACTAAAAAGACTGTAGGCCTGTAGGCTGAAGATGAATGCGCTGATGTTACAGAGGAACTTTAGGGGACTGTCAAGCAACCACATGCCTCATTATATCCTTCTATGGTCTTTGATGGAGTTAAAAAATTAGACAGTTACAGTTTTTCTTAATCATGTTAAAGGGTAAATTAGACAAAAATCTTTAGCCTCACAAAGATAAGATAAGTGATAGAATATTTTATTTAATTTTGATAAATACAGATAAACTAGATATTGAAACTATGATTCTTGTTTGATAATTTTTGTTATATGTAATTTTACAATGTTAAAATTGAAACTTCCTTTTTGATTAGACAATAAAGAGGAAGTGATGTGGGCTGTCTTTCTGTATGCTGTGACTATCCTTTATTGTCATTTGTTAATAAAACAGCTGTTTTGGACTATGGCAAGGTGACTCCAAGCAAAAATAAATAAGGGGGGCAGAGTCAGAGTGAAGGTGTAAGCTGCCACCCAAGAAGCAAGATGTAAAAGGACACAGGTAAAGCCACAGAGCCACATGACATTATATAGATTAATAAAAATGGGTTAAGTTGTAAGAGCTAGCTGGTAATGAGCCTGAGTTTGTAATTAATGAAATTTTTTGTAATTAATGAAACAGTTTGTAATTAATGAAAGCCTTTGAATGATTATTTGGGACTAAGCAGCTGCCAGACTTCAGGTCTAGACCCCAAGGTGAATCCAGGTCAGGCAACTTTGAGCTACAAAACCTGGAGCTGGGGAAGTTCCCAGGAATCCACAAGAGTGCCTGAACTGACCTGCCCTGGTAATCAGATTGAGGAATACCTTAACTCTGTCATAGAGCTTTCATCCAGTAACTAACAGAAGCAGATGCAAAGATCCACAGCCAAGCACCAGAAGGAGCTTTGAAAGTCCAGTTGAAGAGAGGGAAGAAGGATTACTAGAGCAAAGGGGTTCAAGATCATGATGGTTAAATCTACAGAGACTACTGAACCAAGGTAGTGAGAGCTTAGGAACTCTAGACCGACAGCTGTGAAGCCTTCATAGGACTGGACTAGGCCCTTTGCATATGGAAGACAGTTGTGTGCCTTGGTCTATTTAAAGGATCCTTGGTTGTGGATCAGGATCTATCCCTAGTGCATGATTTGGCTTTTTGGGTGCCCATTTCCTGTAATGGGACACCTTGCACAGATTTGATGCAGGGAGGAGTGGCTTGGACCTGCCTCAACAAAATGAACCAAGCTTTTCTGACTCTTTATGGGAAGCCTAACCTTTTTGGAGGAGTTCATGGGAGGTGATGGAGGAGGCTAGGGGGAGCAGGAGGAGGGATTAGAGAGAGGGTCTATAGTTGGTATGTTAAATGAATATTTTATTTTTATTTTTAAAGTCTACAGAACTGACAGAAGCAGAGATGTGATTCAGGGACTGAAAACTATTGTCTGTGGCTATAAAAGAGGTTTAGGAAGTTGTAACACCTCTGATCACTACTCAAATGGAGTCCAGCATTCTCTGATTTCCTAAAGTGTCTTCTGTGTCACTGCAGCAATGAAATAAGGAAGATGACAACAGTGAAAGGGAGGAACTTGTAGAGGAATCAGGCAATAGCACTTGGACCTAGAGGTGTGGTCTTTGGCCTGAAGGACCCATGTACATGGCTGAAGCTGTTTGTCAAGAAACCTATCACTTCTTAAAAGAAAGTGAAGTTGTGGGACAATCAACAGGAAGAAAATGTGTTGTCATTTGATGTGGGTCAAACCTGCTGCTCCACAGAATCAGCAAAGACGCTTTAAAGTTCCAGCAAAATGTAGAGAATTGTCTGTGAGGAATGACATCAAAGAAAGACAATTCTTGCTTTATTTTCCAAGATCAGAAAAATCGGCATTTGGAAATACCAAACTTGTCTGCTACCATTAGTGTTGATACTTGCTTTAGAAAAACAAATTGCCTGTTTATTTTTAGTAGAAATTGTTGTCTTTGGACATTCATGAATTCCTTGGTGGACTTATATTTCAAAATTAATGCCGTTTCAAAGAAGTCTGATTGCGCTAGCTATACCCAATGATTGCTTAACAGTTCAATGGTTTTCTCACATCACCTTTAGTAATTTCATTTGCTGAGTAAAATATGATATAAAATTTATAGTTCATATATGCTGATTGAACTGTTTTATGTCTTAACACCTTTGTGACTTATCTGCAATCAAGCTGATGTGGCCTCATACGTTTTAATTGACTTTGAAGCACTTGTCTTTATAGTTTTAACAATAATTGCAATACCAGTTTTGCATAGACCTACCAAAAGCCCCAGTTTTCTCAACATGGTTAGTATTTTAGTGAATAAATCATTCATTTACATGGAACAAATATCCATTAAATCATTCCATTTATGAGCCACAAACACATGACCATACTTGAGTTCTCTTAAAAATTATTTCAAGAGGTGAAAATAGCATTAGGAGGACTAGATAAGAAAAACTCAGCTCTCTTTGAGCACATTATTTGATCATCTAGCTTTCATTTTTTCGGCTTTCAGACAAGAATCCATCCACCTGAATGTCTATTTCAACTCATAGGCATAAAATATAATCGTGTTACCTTGTGATTGAACAAGTATGTTCAGCCTGTGACATTAATATACTTTCAGACACTTTGACCTTAAAGGCCATGCCTTAAAGCAACAACTCACATAAATACTTCTGATCTGAATTTTTGCATATGGAAAATCTGACATGCTCTACTGCTTTTGATAATTTTTTCATGACTGCCTGGCATTTTTAGTTTGTGTTATGCAGATATAACTGAAGGGGTAAAGCATTAAGGAAAACAAGATTCCAGATGATAAAATTCTGGTCTATGTAAGTAAAATATGAAATAAAGCTATCTGTAACATTTTGAATAGTCTCTTTAGTTATAAAAAACATATAGGTGCTATGAGTATGTCTTAGACTTGATTTTTCAAAAAAGAGACCACAAAAAGTGTGTTAACTGAAAAGTGGTCCTAGGAAGATAATGTCCTTAATGACTAACTGAGTAAGCCAGCTATAACTGAGACTACTGAATTCACTCCCATTTGGAATTCTAGAACACACCTGTTGTGGTTTGGCCCTATCTCATTGCAAATCTGGACACTAAATTTAAAGGCTACTGAGGTCTCATTGAAAGGCACCAGGTCTCCAGGATGTCATAGTCAGGAGTTCTCCATCCTTAATACCAAAATTCTTATAGAAAAGACTTTCCTTGTGCATGACTTTATTTTCTATCCTGTCACCATCATTCAAGCAAAGACATCTAGTTAGCACCAGAGGCATCTGTCCTTACAACTCTGAAGACTGCTACATCTTGGGGAACACAGTTAATGTTGAACATGAAATGATATATAGAAGTAAGAACCAAAGAGAGCCCTTCAGTTCAGCAGTACATAAGAGTCAGTGCAGGGTGCATGCAGTGATTGTACCAGGAGGACAAATGGGGGAATTGACTTAGTGTGCACTTGTCCATCTCCAGGTGCTGGTGCCTTGGTCATGGACTTTAACCATCCATAATGAGTGACATACTACATGTTCCTTAAATAACTCATATCCCAGAGATGTTGAAATCCATTGACATTCTCACACAGACATGTTGTCACCTACCATTCTCTCCCATATTTATTTCTTTTACAATTCACAGCAGAATGGTTCTATAATCTATTGCTTGTTTGGAAGCCAATGGATATATCCTAGGTTCTAGATAATGCTGTCAAATTATAAACAAATCATTTCTAACTTCACCAGCTTGCTTGGCACTAAATATAAATTCAAATAAAGTAAACATGAAAAGTACTATCCAAAGTTTTTTAAAATATGATTTAATTTTTAAAAATAAAATATATTCTTGTGAATGTCTATTTTGTCACTAGCAAATTAAGACAAATTAAAATTAATTATTATTTAATACAATTGCTTTTGATTTTTCCTAGATTAGTTTTTATATCTATGCATATGTGTTTATTCATAAAATTAATGAACATGTGTACATACTGATGTATCTTCGAATATCATCATATTAGCACACTGGCCTGAACTTTATATTTTTATCATCCACTAGAGTGTTGTAAGTGTTCTTTAAAATTAGTATGTGTATATTTGCATTATTTACCAAAATGACAGCTTATCCTTTCTAAGTTTATTTGTGAGAAAATAACACAAACCACCATAGCCTCCAAATTTTTATAGCTTAAAGGAACAAAAGTATTTTTTTATGGTCACAGAAAAATTTAATTGCCTATAAGTCACCTGTTCATGAATTGAGTTTTTTAGAAGCCCAGGTGTTCTATTTGTGGCTTTGCCATTCTGACCCAGGGTTACACGTTGGACCTTTTCCAAGTAGCTGACAGAATGGGCCACAAAGAAAATGAGTCGGAGCTTGTTCTAAGTCAAGTGGGATGTCTGTCACCAGCTCTGCAACTTTAAAGATCTCCATGTCACTGTTCTCACTGAACAGAGATAGATGTGCAACTGAATGAAAGGGCAATCATGGCTGGTTCTACTGAAGCAAACTTCTGGGTGTAGAATATACGTGCACTTGTATGTATTCATTAACTTTCTTCATGTACACTTTTAATTTTTTATATGATTTATTTTGCTGCAGTGAACATACAGACACAAGTATCCCAAAAGCATGCACATTGTTTAGTTGATTATTGACTCTTCCTGAACCCATGGGACTGATGTAAATATTGGGAGGAGGAGAGCATAATGGTCAATCTATAATGCCCGTTTGTGGGGAGTAAAGAAAAGCTCCTTAGCTAGACTAACCAGCTCTGAGTTCTGGTTTTAAAGAAGATCTTTCTCAAAATGTAAGGTGGAGCTGTGGAGGAAAACATCTGAGGTCAACTTCTGGCCACCTCCTCCTCCTCCTTCTGCTGCTCCTCTTCTATCTCTCTTCCTCCTCACCCTCCTTCTCTCTTTTTCAATCTCTCTGTCTCTCTCAAGTCTTCCAGTTGTCTCTATGCAAAAGGAAAATCTTTTTTGCCTTAGATTTCTATTTACCTTTAATTTATTTGTTTTTCAGTTATTCTTTTAATGGTTTTATAATCTTAAACATTATAGTATTTACCAAGAGGTAATATTGAAAAATTTAAAAAGTGTAAGAAGGAAATCTTTTTCCATTCTTACTTTTATATTTCTTCTCACATGTAAATATTTAAAGACACCATTTCTGCACCATTTCCAACAGTCTGTATAATGTGGTGAACATATTTAACACTTTCATTTGAATTAGACCTTTCATTAAACAATCAGAATCTGTCAGCTTATAACTATGCATTCTTTGCATAAGATTTAAAGCATGCTGAGCAATATGCTTTATGAAGGTATTTGATATGATTTTAATAGTGATTTGGCATTTGAAATGTTCTTTATTTCTAACATACAAATGTTGTTGACAGGATATTGTAATCCATGGTCAATGTTAGTGGTTTATTTCAAATAACTTGTTATTATACACAGCTGTCTTGTTTACTCTGAGAAAAAGCATCTACTTTATTTTAAAACCAGGTAAACATTTCCTTCTTATATCTCTTTATTTTTACAGAATATTTTAGCATCTAATATATATTGGAACATTTTATACATACTCCTTAAGTAGTGAAAGACAGAATTGTCGCTAGAACTTTAGATTTTGCATTCTTTTATGATTAACTATTTTTATCACATTAAACTATTGTGTGTGAGAGGGTCTGAGAAGAGAGAGAGAAAGGAAGAGAGACAGAGCAAATCATGGCTTTTCTCTGTTCATTTTCATTTAACCAAAAATAAGAATAACATGCAATTTTTTTTAAAGATGGAGATTTTTTTAAAAAAGATTTATTTATTTATTATATATACAGTATACAGAAGAGAGTACTAGATGTTATCATAGATGGTTGTGAGTCACCATGTGGTTGCTGGAAATTGAACTCAAGACCTCTGGAAGAACAGTCAGTGCTCTTAACCTCTGAGCCATCTTTCCGGCCCTAGATACGCAATTTTAAGAATACAGCTCGATAACACTGGCTTCCTTGGCTGCTCCTTCTTGCAGGGGCATTTGGGAAGCAGGAGGAGGTGCTGCCACAGTGGTACAGAGAGTAGTTTGCTGAGACTCCAGTAACATCTGAGCAATGAGAATCCTGCTGCCTAGATCCATACTAGTTTTCTCTAAGAAGGAGCAGGCAATGAGACTGGCTTGAAGAAGAGTATTGACAAGACCTAGAGAAGATGAAAAGGAAGGGTTTTGCTGAGGACCATGATGCAAGGAATCAGGAAACCATGAATGCAAAGCAGCTGCTCCAGCTCTTCCCGGAGTCCTTTAGGGTACAGGGGATCCAGTTGCAGAGATAATAGGGACTAAGATGCATGTTTAGGAGTAAAGATAAACAAAATTCTCTTTGGGCATTTTAATTGGATAGCTTTTGTCACATAATCAATTGGGAATACAGAGGAAGTGGTTGGATTTATGGCCTAAGAGCTCAGTTAAGTGGCTTGTGGAGGAGGCTAAAAATGTGGGTGTCATTTGCAAGTTGATGCTGCTGCAGTGCCTGTGGATAATGGTGTAGTGGGAAAAGTGAACACAGAGAAAAAAGGCAGAGTGCTCCCTGGAGACACTTCACAGTGTGAGACAGTGTGATAGGCATGACGATGGAAGGAGATGGAAGCTCCAGGAGACAGTCTATCAGGAAATTAAGAGGAGTAAGCAGTTAAAGGCACAATAAGACAAGGCACTAACTAGGGTATTTTTATTATTTAAAATCCCCTTATGTTTAGTGTGCAGAACTATCTTGTACAGCAATTAAAAAATGAGGAGACCATTGGAGACAGGAAATAAAACCTAAATGAGGAATTATTTTATATATTAGAGCAGAGGACATACTGAACATGGATGAAGGTTGAAGAATGATATAAAGAAGAGCATGTGACAGAAACTACTGAATACACAAAAATCAACTGTCCCATCACAGAAGACAGTTGTTTAGACAAGAGGCCTGTGAGACAGCCTCACAATATGTGGATCAACAAGTTCAATCCTCACTCTGTAAATCTGATGATTTATTGTCCTATGCTTCAACTCTGTACACATTATATGATATAAGCTGTGTGAAAACATTTGTATGAAAACCATTACCTTGTAAAATAAGTATATAACAAACAAAAAGAAACCCAAGCTAGAAAAGTGCTTCAGTCAGTAACAGACTTTCTGCATATGCATAAGGACTTGCATTTGGGTCCCCTTTTATACACACAGACAATGCAACCTTTGTGCTATTTCATTTTCCATATCTCCTCCAAACATTAAATGACTATGAAAACAATTTCAGGAGTTAGGATGCTGCTCAGTGGTAGTGTTATTGTCTAAAATGCTCATGAAGGTAGAATTTTTCATTCCATAAATAGAGGCTTGCCAGACTCTTTCTGTCTGGCAGAATAGGGCAGAGGGAGATCCGGACCAGCCGACCTCTCCCTGGGGTTGGAGCAAGATGATGAGTGTCGACGACCCAGAGCTGAGTCGGGAGCCTTGTCGAAGCAAGAACTCACTTTATTGCATCAGTCTGGGGCTTATATAGGGCTGTGAAAAGGGAGTGGGAATCTTGGGATAGGGTAGGTGGGGTGGGGGAAAAGGGCCAATAGCATGTTAGCAGAGGCTAGGCACAGGCGGTCTTAGATCAGGCTATGCTGAGTCACTCACACATGGAGTTTATGGCCAGAGACAGGTCACCAAACTTTAGGAAGGCTTAGGAATTTACACTGGGCCTCAACCCCGAGGCCTCAGAATGGCCCAACAGAGGCTGTTGCATTGCTCCTGAAGATAGTTTCTTCTGGTATTGGGGCTTCTATAAGGGGCGCATTTTCATTCATGCTATGTTGTTCATGGGAAAATCCTAACTCCTATTACTGTTCCATCATGCTATCTCATTTTTGTTTATTTTATACTTACTAAATGTTTTATGACATATTTACCTATCTTTGAACTCCAGAATATAGTTGTCTCTCAGTGAACAAATGGGGTAATAGAAAGTGGGACCAAGAAAAGCTATTTCAAGAGGTCTTTGAGGATTAGCCATCAGAGAAAAGTTTGTAGCTATTGTGCAGTTGGACATAGAGGTGAAAGTAGACAAACAGTGCCATTTCTACAGATTTCTTGAAGATCTGAGACACCTAAAAGATGATTTTTTTTCATACAAACAAAGTTGGAAAAAAGGCTATGACACCTGGGCTGAAATTCTGCCTTAGAGGAGGCATGTGACCCAAGGAAAGATGGCTACCTAAAAGCTACAGCTGTTAAAATGATGTCCCCAATGACTACTGTGCATACTATGGGTGTTACATATGGAGATCATATGGGTAAAAATGACCTAATTGTTTAATTTAAAAGTTTGACTTTGTAGGATGTGCTATAACTTGACAATGTGGGTGAAATAATATGTGATCTACTAATCGTGTTAAACAACACATTCTGTATTTTCATAATTCTGAAGACTATCCTGGAATGGAATAAATAAGACCTTTCTGCAAGAGAATTCTTAATCATTGCTCTTCATTTGAAGACATGTTGGTGTGCCAGCAGAAAAGAATTTATGTGGAATCTGTATCTGCATGCCGAACTAGATTGTCACATGTGCTGTGAAGCTCATGTGAGATGAACTCCTGGGAAGATAAGGGAGTAGAGGGTATGATGGAAGCTTTGACTCTGCATAACATTAGAGTTTCTTTACTCTGCCCAACAGTGCAGGCTCACTTCCTGCACTCTGCATCAGCTTCTCCCTTCTGTTTTCCTACAAACTGACTGAGACACAAAGTGTCACTGCTAGTCACACAGTAAGCTCCTGTCTATGCAGTTTTCTGCATTTAAATTTATTTTGAGTTTTTCGTATTGTTTTTCTAATCTAGTCTAATTTATTTTACAAAGTGTATCTATTATAACCCAACATGAATATTTTTCTATAATTTTCTGGATTTTATGTTATAATAGAAAACACCTCTTCAAAAATCAGTAATAACATCAAGGAATGGAAAGATAACTCAGAAATTAGGACCAAATTTCTACCCCTTCTGAGGTGAGCTGGCTATATTTCTATATAGCCTCTATTCCAACTAGGGTGGGTTTGTTGTTGTTGTTGTTGTTGTTGTTGTTGTTTTGTGTGTGTGTGTTTGTGTGTGTGTGCCTATCTTTGTGTGTGTATACTGTCCTCTTTTGCCCTCCACGGGTACTGTACAATGATACACAGAACCAGATATAAGTAAAAGTTCAAATCAACAAACAACAAAAACTTTCAGCTAAGAAGGATAAAGTGATCCAGAAGTGATTAGCCCTGAAGTGATAGTCAGAAGCAATTATTTTTTCATTTTGCAAAAGCTCTTGCAACTTCCACTGCTGAATTATATCTTGAATTCTGAACCTTGTTTCACCCAGCCCCTGACTGAGCAAGAATCATTTCTACAGTAGAAACAATGATGGAATTTAAAATCAAGTCAACTGCCGCTCCAGAAGCACAGTGCCGAAGAATGTGAATTCTCTGACATAGAAACTGCAACAAGCTTCTCTACATCCCATGGCACTGTGGACTTCACATGTTTCTAAATGGTCATTTCATGCTCATCCTCCCTGTTCAGCTCAGCTTCTTTCTAACCCCCTAATTGTTTCTGGAACTCTGTCCCAGATGGGTGAACATGACCAAAGGAGAAGGGAACTGTGTTCTAGGAAGATGAAAGTGATGTAGGGAGAATCTGGGAATGAGACTGGGGCATATCTTTATTTTTCTCTTGGTTTATAGATTGGGTCTCTTGCACAAGACAATTTTTCTGCAGCCTGGTGTAGCAATGTGAGACTCCAGTATGGCCATGGAGAACATTCATAACTCACAATTTCTCCAGAGCTTGTGATGGCTGGCATGAAGAGTCTGTTTCAATTTTTTGTGGATAACTTAGGTGTTCCTGAGCTTTCAGCATGAAGGTACTATGAACTGATTCATTTCGACTGGACATGCTAACTAGAAACTTTTTTATTTATTAAATTTCAATTTTTTGTGGATAACTTAGATGTTCCTGAGCTTTCAGTATGAAGGTTCTATGAACTGATTCATTTTGACTGGACATGCTAACTAGAAACTTTTTTATTTATTAAAAGTTTAAATCAGTTTTGAAAAAAACAGATTCATTTACTCTTCCACATTTTTACTGAGAAGGCTTTACTTTGTGAGAAAATAGGCATTTCAAATATTGAATGTTATTAGATATTTATATTTTTAAAATCCTTATAAACTTTGAGATTTGAGAGAACAGTATTTATAATTCCTAGTAATTGAAAGCTGTGCATGCCCAGTATTATCACAATAAAATGATATTAGGTGATATTAAATGGGGGGGGGAGCTTTAGGCTTTAAATAGAACCAGTTGTGGTCAACTTGACATTTCCCCAAACAGCATAAATCCTATTGGAGAGTGAAATATTTCAGTCTTCCTAAAGTTACATTAACATTCAGTTCTGATGAATCAACCTGTGTTTCCCACTCTGGTGTTTTGCTCCCACTTTATGATATGTGCTTATTTCATTTTGTGAAGAGAAGTGTGTGAGAGTATCTGTACTGTTTGAGGAGGACTGCCTCAGTGCAAGGTGACTTTAAAAATACAGATTACTCACATGAAACCTGCCATTACAAAGTGCATCAGTGTCAGCCAGGCTTGCTGTCCTGCCCTGGCTCCCCTGTCTGTGCTCTTATACAGGCCAAAAGCAACTAACCAAATTCCAGACCTGAAGCCAGGGCCCTTCCGGACTCTCTTGAGCATCCTTTGGGTCCAGACTCCTTGTCACTACACTACACTTGGTTAACAGAGGCCTTCTTACATCTTCCACCACCACCCCCTCTTCTGTCTGGTTGTCCTTACCTTCCCCTTCCTTCTACACCCCTTCTTTTTTCTTCTTCTTTCTTCTAATACTGTTCCCCTATGTAGCAGAAGGCTGGCTTTGAACTTTCAGATCTCTCTTTTCTCAAGCTCTCAATGCTGGAGTTATAAATGTGTTCCACCAACACCTAGTTGTGTCCATTCTAAATACTAATGTCTTCAATAATCAAACATTTTAATTTCTAAAGATATATTTTTCTGTCTAACTGGCTCATTAATTTCTTATGTTTAACACATTTTTAACATGATGTATATATTGACTATGGACTATTCCATGGTTAAAGATTTTTCTTTTGTAATCTAGATGTCTTTGTCTTCATTATCAAATGAAGCAGAAAATAAATTAGGGTGATGAATTTATTTAATAATAGTTAGAAGAAGAGATTTATTTTCTTAAAAAAAACATGTTTCTCATGTCAATGAGGATAGCAGTATTTTTCCCTCAACTTATACCTAAACAACTTCAAAATTCACATGATAAAGTATGATAGGTTCGCTTCTTGGTAGCATGATATCTTGAGAAGGTTAAAAAAAAAAAAACAGTACAAAGAAAAATAATGACAATATGTAAATACATGCATAAGGAAGTATATATATAAGCATATATGTATGTAAAATTAATTGTGTGTGTCTATATATGTATATATATATAAAGGGAAGTATATTCTTATGAAATATAGTGAATTTAGTGCTTTATTTTCCCTCAATCTCTTATAAATTCTACAGTCCCTGCCTCCCATCTCAGCATCACACAAGGATTATACACACACACATCTGCACCTGAGTGTATATGGCTTCAGAGGATCCAAATCCAGGTCTGGATGTGTGTGTGTGGCAATTCACATAGAGCCATCACCCAGCCCAAATGAGCTGTTCTGTGAGATGAAAACTTGGTTTCTTAATATATGGGAGAAGAGTGTTCAGTACCACTGCTTTCTTCAGTTATTTTGTTTGAGTCTTATATGTGGTTAAGAGTCTGAAAAGTTAAATTTCTAGCCATTTGCTAACAGGTTTTTCTCATTTGAGAGTTGAAGAGATTATACATAAAATGTATCTAGAAGAAAGTTTTGTATTTACTCGAGCCTCAAGTAAATAAAATGTCAGCAAACTAACATGGTTGAAATTTTATGCAGAAATAATAATTTATACATAAAACTTTTACTAACTTGTACCATTAAATTTTTTCATTATAAAACATTTTTAAAAGTCTTATGATTCTATTTGTATTATTAGATACTAAACCTATACATGATACTCAAAGAAAAAAATAAATGTATGTAAAATATTTAACTATTTTGGAGACAGGTAGGGAAAATCTGAGTAGTATCAAAAGAATTAAATGTTTAAGATGATAATTAATCTTTCTAAATTATTACATTTTCCTCTTCTGCTAACACCAAACTGGCATATGCCCTCATTAAGCACACAGACAGAAAACAAAGTTTGCAATCTAAAAAGGTTTCAGTATGATCAAAACAATAACAGATAAAAAATGTGGGACTTTTTGATCTTATCTATCTAATATAGTTACAGTATGAGTCTGAAATTTTATGTAATAAAAATATTATAAACATGGCACATTTAATTTCAGAGCATTTTAGGAATATGGATGATTGTGAGGATTTCTCTGATAATTAAATATTTTAAATATTTTGTTAAAATTTGTCTAAAATTCAAATTTAGTTAAAATTCAATGGTTTACTTGTCACACAAATACCCTTTTTGTATTTTTGAAGCTGAGAACTAAATGGTCTACCACTGAGATAGATCCTTTTCTTATGACAATGTCTTATGTAGCCTAGCCTGGCCTTGAACTTGTTGTGTACTGAGCCTGATCATCTTTTTCTGTACCTCCTAAGTGGTGGGATTACAGGTATATGTCATCACATCTGGCTTCATCATATGTTTACCTTGGCTATATAGTCCTTTAGATTTTATGGCTAATTATATTCACTTTACTTTTTAAGAAATGTGATTTTTAGCATCAATCAGTTATGTTTAAAGGTCTAAATAATTTTCTTTTTATGACATCTGAAAGTGAATGGATATACACAGTGACTTAAACAATAGAAATTTATTTGTTCACTGTCTGGAAGTTGGAAGTTCAAGACCACAGTATCTGCAGCTTGTTGTATCACGAGCCCTTGGCCATTTTCTTTGTATGCTCCATGTATTGTGTGTGTGTGTTTGTGGTGTGTGTGTGTGTGTGTGTTTGTTGTGTGTGTATGGTGTATGTGTATGTGTATGTGTGTGTTTGTGGTGTGGTGTATGTGTGTGTGTTTGTGGTGTGTGTGTCTGTATTATCTTTAGTATCTCTGTGTGCTTAAATTTCTCCTATTTTATTTAGAAACCAGCATAAACTAAAAATCCTCTAGGGACAGACTTTACATCTGCTTTACTGGCGGAAAGAACCTTTTTGCAAATGCAGCTGTCTTCTGAGGAACGGGGGCTAGGGATAAAGTAGCAGTTCTCAACATGTGAGTTACACCTCCTTTGGGGTTACACAACCCTTTCACCTTGGTTTCCTAAGACCACCAGAAAACATGGGTATTTGCATTATGATTCATAACAATAGCAGAATTGCAGTTATAACCTAACAATGAAAATAATTTTATGCTTGGGGTTAATACATCAGGAGGAACTGTATTAAAGAGTCATAGCATGAGAAAGGTTGAGAAACACTGCTATGAAGGTGTTTAATGTTTCTTGTGGAAAAATGCTATAAATATTTTTCACTTGTATTTGTTTAATAAAACACTGACTGGCCAGAAGGCAGGCAGGAAGTAGAGTTGGGGAAGCCAGATTAGAATTCTGAGAGAGGAAAGACAGAGCAGGAGACAAGTGTCAGAAGTAGAGGAAGATGAGAATGCTGCACTGAAGCGAAGGTGCTAAGCCACATAGCTAACCATGGATAACATCACAGATTAGTTTAAGAGTTATTAAGCAAGTAATAATTTATAATTAATATAAGCCCTTGTGTGATTATTTGAGACTAAATGGCTATGGGACCAGCCAAGCAGCACAGAGAAACTTTTGACTACTGTTTCTGGCTTTCCTGCTCAATTGATATTTGTATACATTTCCTATTCATCAAATATAAGGAAAGAAAATTCTCAGAATTAAATAGTGTTAGGCATTTGACATTTGACAAACTAAGTAAAGATATGAAAATATATCAATTATTATAGTCACTAATGTTTATGTATATAATATTCAGTTAGCCACACTTATAGTCCTACTGGTTTAGTAGATTGAGATGGGAGGTTTACTTGAGCCCAGGACTGAAAAACTAGCCTGGGCATAATAAAATTTCAACAGCAAAGCCAGAAAGAAATAAAACAAAATATAGGCAAATATAAAATATTTCTTCTTCTTCTTCTTCTTCTTCTTCTTCTTCTTCTTCTTCTTCTTCTTCTTCCTCCTCCTCCTGTGGTACTACTGGTAATATTTTGTGCACTATGTACATGTCTGGTGCCCAAGGAAGCTGAAGAACATCACATCCTCTGGAACTGGAATCCCAGACACTTGTGGAGCTACCATGTGGATGTTAACGGCTGAACTCAGGTCTTCTGTAAAAGCAAAAAGTCTTCTTAACCACTGAGACATCTTTCCAACCCCTAATATTTAATTTTTAAGTGTGTGTGTATATGGGGGGAATTGTACATTGCATGCAGTGTTTATACAGGCCAGAAAAAAAATGCGTTGGACCCCCTGTCACAGCAATGTGAGTGCTAGGATTAGACCTTCTGTTCTCTGCAAGAGTGGTGTGTGCTTTTAAATGCTGAGTCTTCTTGCCAGCTCCCTCAAACCTTTTCTACAAAAGGCCAAATAACTTATGTCCCAGGACTCATGATCCATACAGTCTCAAATGCAAAGTTACTCAACTTAGCTGTTACAGTACCGAAGTAACCACTGACAGTACGCGAATAAACAACTATGCTGTGTAACAATTAAACTTTATTTGTAACACTGATGGTGATGGATTTAGTCTATAATCCTTATTTTGCTTTCCCTTACTATAGAGTTTGTGCTCACTTCTGCATGCAGTAGTTTCCTTCATACATCCACATTTCTATAGCTTCAAATGAAACTTACCTAGATGCCCTTTTCTATTTGTTGATAGTCCCTAAATTTATTGTTGTTGCTTGTTAACAGAGCAATATTATTTTATTTCAATATTTTCTTCTCACACAACCTTAGTTTCATAAATGAAACAATCTTCCTTTTCACTTTTTTTTGATGTTAAATGCTATAAATAGCGACTTACTAGTATAGATATTGGTTGAACTTAATCTTCTACAACTTGCCTGATTGCCTTTATTGAAGTCCTATAAGTTCCCAGTAACAAAAAGCAGAGCATTCTTGGTTTCTTGTAAACAAAAGCAGACTGTTCTGGAATTGTCTTATTGTACATCAAGACAGAGAGAGTTGGGTCCAAAGTGATTCTGAGTTTCATGACACTCTGTACTCTGTACTGGGCTTTTTGTCTGCTCTGACATAGCATACCCTGGCTAGAGCTTGCTCATGTTTCTCTGCTTGTGCTTAACTGCTGTATTTTCTGCAAGGAAATGTCTCTGCATTTCCACATTCTTCGAGCAGAAAATTATTGTAGTGACTGGTATTTTTGAGAAGTATAACTGAGGTCCCTCACTCTCAGGTCTGCTGAAGAGATGGGAATGTGTTCTGAAGAGAATCTGGGAGTTTCTTCCTGAACTCTCTTTCCAGCCCCAAAAAACAGGCTGTAAAGAGTATAGTCTCAGTCTCTCTCTCTCTCTCCCTCTCTCTCTCTCTCTCTCTCTCTCTTTATATATATATATATGTATATATATACCTATATGTGTATATATATGTATATATATACATATATGTGTATATATATGTATATATATATATATAGTGTGTGTGTGTGTGTGTGTGTGTGTGTGTGTGTGTGTGTTCATACAACAAACCCCACATCCCTTGGCTCTTCAGGTCTGTTTGAGAGAAGAATGGCAGAGCCATACAGAAACCTTAACATATGAATTTGTTTGTGATCTTCTTTTCCATCTGTGTCTGTTTGGCATCGTTTAAGCAAAGGATAAGGGGTAGGCTTTCATATAAGAAAGAACATCTAAGAATATTTAGACTGTAAAAGTTGACCTTGTTGTGTATATGTAAATGCAAATTTGGATGGGAAGACCAAAAGGAAACAGTCTGGGATAAGTTGGGGGAAGGTGAATATTATTACCTATGAAAATCTAAAAGAACTAATAAAAATACATATGTTAAACCAAATAAACAAATATCTAATTGAATGTCCCAAAACTTGTTACTTGGGGAGAAATATCTGAATCATTTAATATGATCATCCTGACAAAAATGGGTCTAATACAAAATTATATAAGAATTAACTCCTAACATTCAAATATATTTACACATATTTATGTATATTACAGATGTATTTGTGTAGATTTTAGAGGAAATAACAACTCAAAAGGCTCATTCAATTATTCCGTTTATCTTGCTGGAAAACGAGCTTTTAACAGCACAGAAATGATGACACAATGCCTCACATTTTCATGCACAGACTCTTGTGTAAGTTTTATAATACACCTGCTACTGAAAAAGTTATTTTTCTGTTTTTTTAAATATTCCTGTGACAATAATAGATAATGTGTTATATTAGCTCACTCTCTTTGGAAACTTCAGTATTGTGCAATGGAGGATTAACCTTTGCTAAATGAGACAATGATTTGTAAAAAAAAATAAATAACCTCTTGAAGACTGATCTAATTCATTTTAATTTTTTAACTCACTAAAAATAGCAATTTTCTGAGATTAACAGTAATTATATTATCTAAATAAACCTGTTCTAAATTCAAATTAAAAGCCAATTTTACAATGAGAACAATTTACAGGGGAAAAAAATCCCAGTTTTGCATGTCAGTGCCTCAGTAACTAATACATTTCACATTCAAAATACCTAAGTGATGTGATATTTATTTTTTCTCTTTTACAACTTCTGCTTTCATTATGAGGCAAATGTGTAATTATAATGAGGCTATACTAATTTATGCAGCTGTTTTGTAAAGAGGAAAATTAAGCTGGCCTGATTTCATAATGAAACAATTGAATTAGGGAGTGATTTTGCATAATTGATTTTGTGTTGTTTGCACAATAATGAACACCACTTGAGAAGTCAAAGTGTCTGATTTTGTGATACACAAGATGAAGTCACCTTCTTCCTGCTAGTTTTGGAACTGAAAAGTCTACCACAGACTCCTTCCTTCAGCATTTGGTCTGGTTTGTGGGACTATTCAGCATGGCTGTAGAAGAAATTTAGTCTGCCTTGAGGAGGTAGGCTCTGGCTATAGGAAGTTGCCTTTAGGGAGGCAGTACATTGGGTTATTATATACCATTCCTAGTTCTTATATCTTAGTTATGGCCCAAGGTCTCCCCTGCTTCCTGACCACTGGTAATATAACCACTCTCTCACAATGGACAGCCACAGCCTCCAGTTGCTGCCAGCCAGATACTCTCTCACCACAATGGACTGCAGCACCTAAAATGATGTTTCAGCATGAATCTGGAGGCTTGTGTCTGTCAAACTGGCATTAAGAAATGCAAACAATATACATACAAACAGAAAATACTTTTGAAAGAATGAGTAATGCTGATTATCAACGTCATAGGCTCTATAACTGCTGAAGAAATGAGACATTGGATGTCTATGGAGGATAATCTGGATTAGGTCACATGGTAATTAGACCAAGGGGCTAGAGTCATGGATGAGCAAAACTGAGAAAGTCAGCAGAGTACCAGCCCTGTCTGCAATCTGACACACCAGCTCGTGTCCCTGTTGCCATGCCTTCCTTACCATGATGGATTGGATCCTGGAACTGTGATCCTGAATAAAGTCTTCCTTATGTTGCTTTTGCTATGAAAGTTTTCCATAGTAACAAGAAAAGTGGCTAATCAAGATGGTAAATACAACCCAATAGGTTTTGACCTAGCAATGGTATTTTAGAGTAATAAATTTCAATTTGTATAACATAAGTTTGTCTTGCATAGGGAAAAGGTATTGGGATGACTTGTATTTTTATTTTTAAATGTTTACTGAAAAATGTGTGGATATTGAACACCTACTATGGAATCTGTGTTCTCTGCCCAACTCAGATGGCTACCATCTACTGACTAGCTCTGGGAAAAACTTGATAAGAGTCAATCTAAGAAACTGATATATCTTAGAAAACCTGAAACCAGATGCTTCTGTCTTGGCCACCAGAGCACCTGGGATTAAATGCATTTGCTGTCACATCTGATTTATCTGAGGGAAATGTATCTTGCTTTGTGATGCACTGAGGAGTTATGGTCCAGAGAGTTTTTTTGTGTATGGCTATGATGAACGTGGGCTTCCTATGGCTAGAGTCTTTTGATGTATGACCAGAGATATTTTAAGACATTAATGATAGAATATTAAAAGAAAAATTTCTAATTGGGTGACAAATTGGAGAACTTTATACAAATCACTAAGGTAGGTGGCACTAAAATAGTATGGTGTCATGAGATAGAAGGCAGTGTTTGTATGAATAAGATACCATTGAAGATGGTTGGTTTACAGCACTTTCTCTGTAGTCAGCCCAACATGGACAATCACTTATTTCTGACTTGCCCTGCCTTGTAGGTTCTTGAAGAAAAAGAGGCTGGGCATACATTCTTGTTCATTCTCAGTTCCAATACTGACAATTTTATCAAGATTTGACTCTTCTTGTCTATTAAATAGGTATTCTAAACATGCACTCATGACAAGGTTGTGGTCTACATTGAGGAGAGAGTATAAGAACAGTTTGGCATATTACCAACATATTATTGACGGACTTTCATCCTCATGCCTCTCGCATTCTTATATTGGATGATGTTTTGTGGCTTAGTATTTCTTGAAATAACCTGATCCATGTATGGGCTCCACTCAGAGCCAGAGAACACTGCTAGTTCACACCAGAAACTGTTCTTCAGGCTTAATCTAGGATCTAGAGAAGAATTATTAATTTTGAATTTCAATGACAGATTATAATGCAAATATTTTTTAAATGCTCGTTTTTGGTTGGTTGGTTTTTGAGACTAAGTTTCTCCGTATAATCCCAGCTGTTAGGGAAATCTCCTTGTGGATCAGGCTGGTCTTAAACTCAGAAATCCAGCTGCCTCTGTTTCCCAAGAGCTTGGATTAAAGCTGTACACTACCACCATTTCCCAGCTCTTTATTCTTTATAAAATAGCTAATTTTGGCTTCAATTTCTTTAAAGAAAACTTTATTTAATTGAAATGTACTTTCGCTAGAGGAACTTTTGTTCTATAAAATCATGAAACCCTACATACAGATGTAGTGACTTATATTATGAAAAGAAAATGTTATTAACCACAATGGCAGTGACTCAATAATTGTAGATCATTTGAGATTTTGAAAGTCATTGTCTCAGCTGTTCCCTTAAATTAATAGAAGGTAAAATGTTGTGGTGGTTTGAATATAATGGCCCCCATAGCCTCATGTATTTGAATGCTTGACCCATAGGAAATAGCACTCTTGTTGGAGTAGGTGTGGCCTTATTGCAGGAACTATTTCACTTCTGGGCAAGCTTTGAGCTCTCATATGCTCAAGATATGCTTAGTGAGGAATATAGTCTCTTTCTGCTGCCTACAGATCAAGTTGTAAAACTCTCAGCTTCTTTACCAGAACCATGTCTACCTGCATGCCACCATGTCTCACAATGATAAAGGACTGAAGCTCTGAAACTGTAAGCCAGCCCCAGTTAATTGCTTTTCTTTGTAAGAGTTAACATGATATAATACAATTGAAATTGGGAATAAATTTCAACTCCTACTGTATGGAAATTACTAATCACAGTGCCTAGGGGAAGTATATGAATATATGTATGAGTGTGTTATTGTGTGTGTGATTTTATATGCACATATTAATACTAATTTCAATAAAATTCTTAAATATTAGATCATTATAAATAGTAGTGATACTTTTTAAAACTCAAGTGATAAACTAAATCATATATATGGATTGTACATATGTATGCATATATTTACATATTTATATATTATTACCACATTTAAGATATTAAATATAAGCTGTGTGTCACAGTGGTTGTACTTTGGGTGGGGGGGTCTGGGAATTAAATCCAAGACTTTGCCCATATTAAGCAACTACTCTACCCCAGCCCTATGCTTTTTCAATGCACTATATCTGTGAGTGTCATTGATGACTTTGGCACTTCATGAGCTGAAGGAAGGGACCCCACCTCTGTTCACAGGCCTCTGAAACATGTAGAAGGCCACATGACTGTCAGACATGCAACCTGAACTTCATGGTCAACTACTCCATAGGTTTTGTTCTCTGTTCCTTTCACTCCTAGTTCTCTTGCTTTCCTTGGTGGGTTCGCAGGGAAGCTCCAGGACTTGATCATCTCTCTCTCAATCTATGTCGTTGTATTTCTGTTTCTTTCTGTCTTCACTCCCCAGGACTATTCGGAGCAGTGTTCCCATGGCCATGGTGTGCAAGCACCAGAAATGTAAATGTGTCAGATTCTTTCATGTGGGAACAGGGCAAGTAGGACCTGCTTGAGTTAGGATTATAATGATGAGAGCAGAGCAGGTCACTAGAAATGAACAATGGAAGGAATCTAAGAACACTTTGTAGGTTTAGAATGAATCATAATTGCTCAATCAATATCACAAGAATAACAATTATTACAAGTGTTTGAGCAGAAACACATATCTTGAGTATTAATAAAATTAAATATTCCTTCCACATTTTAGATATTCATTATTTATGCTTTGTTTTAATTGTGTTTGTGTGTGTGTGTGTGTGCGTGACAGAGAGAGAGAGAGAGCATATGTGCTCATGCACATGAATGTGTTTTGCTCACAGAGACCAGAAAAAGAGAGCTAATGTGAGTACTGAGAACTGAACTTAGGTCCTCTGCAAGCACAAGAAGTTCTCTGAACTGCTGAGACCTCTCCACCCTCTTGATTTTTGGCTCTAAACATTGCATACATTAATTAATTTGAACAAGAAAGCATATAAACTAGCAGAAAAGATCTCTGAGGTATTGTTTTCATCCTTACTGGCATACTGTTTTATTAATAATAGATAGTAGAAACAGCAGCCTCATGTCAATTCAACCTCAATAAAGCCTTGTCAAAATCCAAGCAATAAGCACTGTCCCTCCTTACGATTGAAGCAGAACACTTGATCTTTTGAAAACCTTGAGCTACCAATGATATGTTTAGGTGGAGCTTGAGAACTAATCAAATGATGATCTCTAGGGTTTTCAAAAAATAAAAATAATATCTTATGAAAAAAAGCAAAGACAAAATGGTAACTCTACCACAAAATAAGCAACTTGGGCTAGTCAGTTTCTCAGAGAATTTCTAGTTATAAATTTTGATTATAATATTGTCTGGCTCTAGAGTCAGTATTTCTGAGCATCGTACTAAATGGCTTCCAAACCTAAACATCCATAAGTCCCTTTCTTTCTTCCTTCATTTATTTATTCGTTTGTTTATCCACAACTGTATGATGTGAATAAAGTAACTGGTTTGGTCTATGTGAAGCGCCTTAGAAATGGGTGGAGGATCAGAGGACAGGCAGGTAGGAGAAGGGCGGAGTTAGTCAGTTGCCATCCGACCCCAGAGAAGAATAGACATGTAAGAAATACAGGTGATCCATGAGCTGGGCCACGTGGTAGACAGATTAATGGAAATGGGTTGATTTAAAATGAAAGAGCTAGCTAGTAATGTGCATGAGACATGGGCCAAACAGAATGAAGTTAATATAAGTGTCTGATTCATTTCTTTGGGGGACAAAAGCCGCCACAAACCAGGTCACAAACCTCTGGTCCCAAATGGGCCTGGAAAACCTTCTACAACACACAACTTCTCATCTTCATTAGAGTTCACATAGATTTTCAGGATGAATTAACATTTCTTGGCCACTTCTAAAAGATGACATGAGAATGACCTAGCATTTGTGGTTCAGACACAAATGTGGTCTGAGTAGGCTGATTACCTGGGTTGGTTGGTGGGTGGGTAAGTGGAGGCTGGTATTTATGAGGTTCGCAAAATTGTGCTATACTAAAAAAATATAAGGATCCTATACTAGGGAGGTTGTGGAGCCAGGAGAACATTCTTCCATTGTTCATGGGAGTGTAAGCTTGTTCAGCCCCTCTGGAATGCAGTAATGGCAGTTTCTCAGAAAACTGGGATTGATCTCCCCAAGGATTCAACAATACCACTTCTGAGCATATACCTAAAGATGCACATTCATACCCCAAAAGCATTAACTCAACTATGTTCATAGCAGCATTATTCATAATAGCAAGAACGTGGAAATAACCTAGATGCCCCTCAACTGAAAAAATGGATTAATAAACTGTGGTACATCTACACAATGTAGTACTACTCAGCACTAAGAAAAAAATGATATCTTAAAAATTTCAGGCAAATATATAGATTTGGAGAATATCCTTCTTAGCTAGGTATCACAAACCCAGAAAGATAATCAAGAGATGTTCTCACTCATTAGTGGACTTTAAACAAGAAGCAAATCATGCCCAAATTGCAAACCACAACCACTGAACAGCTTGGGATCTGAAACACCTTGGACTGGCACTTTGGAGCCAATTCCCTCCAAAGGAACACCTGACCCAGTATTGATGTTGGGGTGAAGAAAGTGGATCTGCCTGGAGTGGATGCTGAACTAAGCTACCTTGGGACCTTGGGTCCTCCTGCTCTTGCTGGGGGTAGATAAAGAAATGGGGAGAACAGAAAGTGACTGGGAGTGGCAGGAGGGGTAAGGGAGTTTGAACAAGGGGATACATGGATAAAACAATATGACTTTATTCATAAAAATATGAGGATCCATGTTAATATTGGCATATAAACCTACATTATTCTATGCTGAAACAGAAAGCAGCTGTGTGCCTTAATAGATTATTTTCGAGCAGTTCTCCTCTATAAAACTGTACATACACTAGGTGCACACCAGTTTGTGTGGCTGGCATGTTATGTAATTGTTTCTGGGAATGTTAGATGAAAGCAAGTCAGTGATGTTTACCAGACAGGAGCTTCGAACCAACACCTTTCATTTTGTAATTCCATGAACATAAAGATTGTCTGCAGATGCACTTAATATTATTTGCCAATATCAGATTTCAAATTCTCTCCTTGTCATTTACCTTTGTTATAATAGAAGCAAATGACTGAAAGTATCAAAAGAATATCCACAATTTGCATTAAATATCATATGTAAGACACCCAAGTGACTACTGTGCTATGAAAGGAGGAGGTAGGGTGCCTGGAGAGATGTCTCAGAGGTTAAAAACATATACTGATTTTGAAGAGGAACTGATTTTGGTTCTTAGAACCCACATCATGTAATTCACAGCTACATATATATATATATATATATATGTATATATATATATATATATATATAACCTGTCCTCCAAAGATGTAATGCTTCTCTGACCTCTTCATACAAACAACAATAATAAAATATATTTTAAAACTAGGAGGAAAGAAAATTATTTTGAAATATTGTGCTGGAATAAACTTCATTCAATTTTAACTTTTTAAGTATAACCAAAGCAGACAGTCTAACAATTGAATGGTGCCTTTTTAATGTTTAGCCCTATAGGCTAATAGAGTATACTCTATTAGTAAATATTTTTATTGCTGTGACAACATACCTAACAAAAGCAATTTAGAAAGGGAAAGTTTTTGTTATGGCTCACAGTAGTAGGGAACAGCCCATCATGGTGGGAAGGCCTTGCTGTAGGAGCATGATGCAGCAGGCCACATTGTATCCATGGTCAGTAAGCAGAGAGTGATGGACGGTGGTGCTCAGCTAGAACCTTCCTTTTTATTTAGCCTAGGATCCCGGTCCATGAAGTGGTGGGATCCATATTTTAGGGTAGGTCTTCCCACCTCTGTTCACCCAATAAAAGAACTCCCTTACAGACATGCCGAGAGTTATCTATGAGGTTCTAGCTCCTCTCAAGTTAACAACCAATATTGTTCATCTTCATACATATACATCCTCAGATATAGCATCAGCAAAATGCCCACATGATGTTGCTGGCATATCAGTTATCAAGACAGATCTGCACACATATTTGTAGTTATGGTTATGAGTTCCTGATCAGCCTTCAGAAACCACTCTCTTCACTTACTCACTCAGTGGTCTAGAGAGGCTGGTGAGGAGGGAGAGGCATTGCTGTACAGATGACCCAGAGGGTGCCACATAAGGTCACGCCCAGGTGTGCTCACATGCAGTCAGTTTGCATCTGCATGAACCTTCTCACATTTGGAACTCAAAGCTTTTCATTACTCCTGTTCCTCCCTTTACCCAGGTGTAATCGTCAAAGCAGAGGAGGGCAGAGTCCCTGAGAAAGGGGCAGGTGTTTTAATAGTGCCTGTCTCCACCAGGAGGAAACACATTGTGTAGGCATGAAAGAAGAATACACGCAGCGAGACTTGCTTTTCATAGGCATAATTAGTTGACAAAGCTGAGAATAATTCATACTGCTTAATTAAATGTAAAACTGCTGTACAGACAGCTCTCCTGCTCACTTCTAATAATAATGAGCCCCGAGATGACATTATACATTTATACATATTTGATTTCATTTTGGTACTGAGAGGAGGCTTAAAATGAACTCTAACATTCACATCCTTTTGTCTTAATGAGGGAAACATCATTTAAAAGTAGTATCAATTAAATATACGGGAGTATAATTACTGAGTTATTTTTTATTTTTTAAAATAATATGAGCTGCTGAGAATATGACAAAGTTTTTTGGAGTGCTGGCCTAGCCTGCAAGAAAGTCTGGGTTGAATCTTCTATACTGGATAAGTTGGCTGTGGCAGTGTACACCTTTAATCTCAGCATGGGGAGGTGGAGGATGTGAAATTCAAGGCCATACTTGACTATAGACAGAGCCTGAGGCCAACCTGCATTACATAAGCTTCCGTCTAAAGAAAGTCTTTAAAAAAACTAGACAAAAATGAGAAACATTGATTCAATATAATATACTATGGTATTTGTGTGTGCTTTTTTAGTTTTGAGTTAACTAAGGGTGGAGATTCTATATAATTTCCCAATAACAAACCATGAACACAGCAAAACCTATAACTTACAATAATTTTCTTTCTTCTGATGTTCAAAAGTTCTGTAGCATTATTTAGTCTATTTAAATGATTATGTTTTATAACCCTCTTTCATGTATCTGAAAAAAATAGACATTGAATGAACCTGACTGCCTAATTTAACACCAAAAAGCATTGATTTACGTATTTAGTTATTGTATGACTGATGGCCTGATTAAGACAAGGTTTCACTCTGTAGTCAGGCTGGCCTGAAGCTCACTATAATGAATTGCCAAGTACAGTAGTGAGTAGTTGTGCTCAGATTAATTTTTTAATAATAAACATATTTTATACATTAAATCATCAAAAGAGATTTCTATTAAGAAGCTGAATTTCCTTGAGATTTTACTTTTCCTGCTTAATTGGAAAAGAAGCACTGACCCACAGAAATAGAAGAGGGACCAGCCTTTTCACAGTAGTCAATTCACCAGGAGCTAGCAGAGTGAGCTCTTGTGGAGGAAGGGCATGCTTTTAAACTCAGATTAGGTTTATAATAACTCATCAATATATAGTTTATGGTTTATAATATGTGATGGTTGTATATTAGGTATTAATAGGATAAATGTTTATAGACATCAACCTTCTATTCTCTAGACCTGAAGCTTTATCATTTAAACAGCAAATCTAACAGTTATGAATTAGTAATTATCTTATTCTGAGACTAGGTTTTGACACTGTAGCTTGCTGGACTACAACTCACTATATAGTTCAGACCAGCTACAAACTCATGGCAATTCTCTTACCTTAGTCACCTGGGTATGGGGATTACAATCATGAGCCACCATGGC
>PVIH01003844.1:114367-152029 GCA_004025045.1 Sigmodon hispidus
TTTACTTTACAAATTATCATTCTCCTTGTCTGCTCTTTTTTTTTTTTTTTTTCTTGGATGCACGTGAATGCTTCATTGCCTCATCTGGCTTTAAGATCAATCTATGTGCTAATGATCAATCAAGAATAATCAACCATCCTGATTACTGTCAGCAGAGCAATTCAAAGACATTAACTGACTTTAATCCTTATTTTGAAAAACAAGAGTGTTAGTTAGAATTTCTCTATTTAAAAGCCTTTAAATCCCAGTAGCACAAAATGATACATCTTTAATCTTGTAACTTTAGGACTATGGTTGTGCTGGCATGGTGGCTACTTCATGCTGTTGACTTGAGTGTCAGAATAGACAACTTATTGTTGAAGGAGTATATTCTGTACCCTAAAGGTCATGGCTATACTCAGGAAATACTTTGAGCAAAGATTGAATGTATAAAATACAGGCCCCTTTCTGTATTTACCTCATGTCTGCTAATGTGCCTTCAATAAAACAAAGCCTGAGACTGTATTCAGAAAGACCGAGGGGACTTTAGTTAGCCTTATGTGAAAGGTATGGACATGACATTTTAAAACAGCAATCCATCTTATGATGGTGCAAAGGAGGAGGATGATTAATGATTATTTATTTAACTAGAAACAATAGCAAAAAAAAATCATAGGTCCAAATTTGGAAGAAGAGATCAAAACAAAAGCAGATGTTCATGAAAGAAGCTACCCAGAAAAATTTGTGCAGGCCCACTGAGGCAAGGTTGGTTTTTCAGTGATGGAATTAAGAGAGGATTCAGTACACAGAGAATTTTTGTACTCTTTCTGAGCATGTGTAAGGCAGAGAGAGTTTTACTAATTGTTAACTATCTTTACATTACTACAAGTACCTGAGACAATCCATTTATAAAGTAGAAAGGTTTATTACGTCTGTTGTCCCAGCTCATTTCATTTGTACCACTGCTCTGGGTTAGTGAAAAGCAGTGTTTACCATGACAGAAATGTGTTTGTCAAAATAAGTGACTCTACTAAAAAAATGAAAGAGACAAAGGAGGAAAAAACTGCATAAAGGTCTCATTGTCCTCCTCAAGGGCACATCCTTAAGACCTGTAGACTTCCTAGTCTGATGTATCACTTCCCAATGGTGCCACTCTGGAGATTATGTTTTCAACACTCAGACTTTTAGAGGACCATACTACAGAAACACGTGTAGGTTTATGATCCTGGAAAATTAGTAAATACTAGTAAAGAATATATTAGCTTTAATCTTCTAGAATATAGTCTCATAATCTGTGTTAATTCTCAGGTCCCAGAATAGATATGAGTGATTTGATGATGAGCTGAACATTTTTGAGGATACACTGTTTTCTTGATTGACTTGTGATGGAGGAAGGGAAGCTTTTCACAAGAGAATCACTAGAGATGATATGTTTCCTAGGCAGAGTTCTGGCTAGAGGAGCTGCTGGGTCAAGGGGTACTAAAACAGACAAGTTATCCTTCTTGAGGAGTTATTTCCTTCTGTTTTCCCAGAGGGGTTCTCTCAGAGTGATACTTAGAGTGAATGTGAGTATATATACATGAGTGTGAAGGTGTTTGTGTGCCTATATGTGTATATACTGTGTGTCTAGGGTTTGGTAAAAAGTGACTACCAGTTTTGTACTAAATCAACAAGTCTGACAGTAAAAACTATGCTGATTTTACTTAGTTTATTTCTTTGTCTTTGATCCTATCTCACCAATCTGTATGTCTGGTTTTATTACAATACTATGCTAGTTTTGTATTTATGGCTGTGTAATATTATTTCAAAACAGGTATTGGGATATGCCCAGCACTGTTGATTTTGCTCAATATTTTGTTTCTGGATTTTTTGGTGCTTCCACATGAATTTTGAGTTGCTTTTTGTATTTTAGTGAAGTATTTCATTGGAATTTTGATAGTTTTCCATTGGGTCTATAGATTACTTTATATAATGCAGTTATTTTTATCTTTCTTTGATGTTTTAAAGTTATCATCATAGAAACAATTCATCTCCATTTAGGTTGATTCTGAAGGATGTTTGAAGCTGTTGTGAATTGGCTGCTTTTCTGATTGTTTTTCTCTGCATGCTCATTAATGTTATATAGAAAAGCTACTGGGTTTTATATGATAGTTTAGTGCCCTGCTATTTTGTTGAAAGTGTTTATTAGTTTTATGAACCTCTGGTGGAGCTTTAGGGAGTATGTAGATAAAAGTTTATTTATGAAACTTGTGACTATATGCAATGAATATAACAATAATAATAATAACAATAATTAATAATTTGGGTAAAGTTAGAGGCTAAATAAAATATTCTTGAGAGCATGTGCAGTACTTGCCACACTTGGGCTAGAGGGGGGCAAGAACTCTATTTTATAGGAAGGAAGTAAATGAATCAAGAATCCTGGCTCTGTGTCTTGCAGAACCATTCCTGGAGATAGCACATATATGTTTGAAATTTCCCTCTCTGTTCCTCCATCATTGTTCATGTTTGAGCTCAGAGACTCTGGGTCACGAGTTTGGCAGGGCTTTTGCACACCTTCTGTCCTATTTGCTTTTTATCATTGTTACAAAGCACTGTGAATTGAAGGAATCTGGGGACAACAACTATATGTTGTAGTCAATCATGCAAGGAATGAAGCCGGAACCATGTAGGAACTCTGTCTACTGGCTTGTTACTCCCTGCATTGCTCAGCCTGCTTTCTTCTACACCCCAGGACCACCAGACCAGGGGTGTCACTTCTGACAGTCGGCTGTGCTCTTCCACATCAATCATCAATGAAGAAAATGCATCATAGATTTGCCTACAAGACAATCTGATGAAGACATTTCTTTTCCCCATTGAACTTCCCTTTTCTCAGATGGTTCTAGATTGTGTCAAGTTGACAAAAAAAAAACATGCCGACATCCTATGTGTATGTTATTGGTAATGTCTAACAAGGATATGTTCCCCTCATTTGAGGACCATCAAATTTTAAACAGTTTATTTGTATTAAACAAAAATCCCTCAGCCATGTAAAGTAACAATTAAGGGTGCTGCACCCTGACACTGGGACTACTGTAGCATAAATCCTAATTGGTCTTAATAAAAACACAGAGCTAGATATTAGTGTAAATGCTAAAAGATCAGAGAGACAAAGGAGCAAGACACTAGAGAGACTTCTTACCCCTACCAAATACTCAGGTGAATGAACTGAGCTCCTGTCTCCTCTCTCTTTATGTTTCTCTCTCAGTCCAGCCTTATCACTTCCTTTCTCAATTTCCCTAGTGCTGGCACTAAAGGTATGTATCTACCAAGTACTGGAATCAAAGGCATGAGATCCCAAGTGCTGGGATTAAAAGTGCGTACCACCACTACCTGGCCTCTATGATTAACTCTGTGGTTTGCTTTCCCCTCTGATTTTGACACAAGCTTTATTTGTTAGAATATACATAAAATATCACCACAGAGTGCCCTTAAATTTCAGTAATGACCAGAAGGAATGAGAAGTACTAGCTTTGTGCCTTATTTTGTGTATGTGACAAACTTCTTATACCACACCAAAGAGTTTTTACCAGGGTTATGGATAACTGACAGCCCATTTTATAGTCAGGTTTGTTTTTGTTTGTTATGTGACTAGGGGTAGTCTTGAACTTTTCATCTACCTTCTTCCAACTTCCAGGACTGGGACTGTAGGTGAAAACCGCAATGCTCAACCTTATTATATGTTTAATACCCTTTTAGTAAATGTGCATGCATACACACACACACACACACACACACACACACACACACACGCACACACGCACACACGTATGACTTATTCCTGGTTTGCCCATGTTTCCTTCTAATAAAAGCAGGAACTAGTTCTGCTTTCATCAGCTCTCTTGGCTACCTGTCCTCATGTATAGGGTGTAGTTTAGGGATTTTAATACCTGTTCATTAAGCCTTTACTATGAGTGAACTAGGGAGATCTATGGTGCTAACCAAGAATATCAAGAAAAGATCAGAGTAGAGAAGAAAGAGAATTTTGACCCTGTACTGACATTTCATCCTGCCCGTATGTTTCCATGAGAGACAAGATGGAAGCTGAAATTTGGGATCCCATTTATGAAAAGATGATTATTTCTTTTGTGTATATGCATCTTCAATTATTTGTGACAATAATAATAAATCAATGAATAAGTAAATAATAAATATCCAGCAATTATTCTTAATTCTAGTGTCAATTTCTTTTCAATTGAAATGCCATTTTATGGAATTTTAGAACATTTTGCAATTCATGATATATATTTCAAAATTCTACTATGGTAGTTTGAAAAGAAATGGTCCCCAAAGGGAGTACCATTATTAGGAGGGATAGCCTTGTTGAAGTGACTTACTAGACGAAGTATGTCATTGTGGAATTGGGTTTTGAGTCTCATATATGCTCAAATCACACCCAGTGAGATGCTTCACTTTCTTTTGCCTGTGGATCAAAGATGTAGAATTCTCCAGTACCATACCTGCCTGCATGCTGGCATACACTCATGCCCCTTGCCACAAATATTCTATGGAGAAGTATTTGCCATGCAAAACTCTAACTTCAGAAGTTGAGCTGGGACAGCCATGTGATGGAACAACATCCACCTGGCCTGGAGTTTTCCTTCTCAGTTCTACTTGGCTAGTTAAACCAGCTTAATCCTGCTTGCATAATATGGACCATGAAAACAACTGTCATTGGAACATAAGTATAAGAAATATGGAATGAACATATGCTAAATTAAATATAAAGCATGACTTTTTGCAGAAATAGTAAACTGTGATTGCTTGAATTTCATCTAGTAATAGTGACACTTTATATCTTTGTCAAAAAGAAATTGTTTAATTTTTGGGTCTACCTTTTAATATTTTAAATTAAAAATCTCAGAGTAAATGAATGAATTACTAATCTTCTTATTTTTGGTTTTTTGAAACTAGTTTCTATGTTTTATTAGTTTATGTAATTAACTTATTCATATTTAGTGTGTATTTCAGCTACCAAAGATTTTTTAACACTTTTTTTACTATACTAGATTACTTTTATTTTCGTTTTCAAATATTAATCCCCACACAGACTATTGGTGTAGTTAATTTTGGTTTAATGGTGATATTGTAAGCAGCAAAATCCTAAAGAGACACAAAAGAAATTCATGAAATTCTAGGATTAAATCAAGCTCTTTTGAAATGAGCTTTGGCCCACTCCTCAGAAAGGTTTTAGAAATTTTGTCATGGTTTATTGAGACTCTGTGAAGAACAAGTCTGCTAGACTGCCACCCTAAGCCTTTGGATGTCTCGCTCTCTCATGTGTGGTTTATAGACATGTATGCTTTCAAAGGGCAGAAGAGGACATTGGATGCCCTGCAATGACATTCTCTCCTTGATTCCCTTCCCTTTATATAGGATCTCCTAGTGAACTAGTGAGTAGGGTTGGTAGACAGCAAGCCCCAGTGGTCCTCCAGCCTCAGCCCCTTCCTCCTCTTGTGTTTGGAATACAGGAAAGTGACGCCATAGTCAGTTTTTATGTAGGTGATTGAAATTCAAGCTCAGGACCCAAGGTCAGTGTCTTATCCTTTAGATGTCTATCTTTTATAAGAGACAGAGCATGAATGTTCTGCACAATCAACTAAAACATATGTGATGGTAATGACCTAGCAATACAATTATATGCAGCCTGTGAAAGAGAAGAATTTACAGATTAATTCAATTTTGGCCTGAAAATGGGAAGGATAAAGTAATAATTATCAGATACTGTTAACCTGTGGGTTTATGGGTTAGCATGACGGTTGAAATGGACTAAAGATCATGACTCCTTTATGGAAATCATTTTAGTCACTTTTTTTTTTCCTGTAGAAGTAACAGATTTCTACATCCTGATTTTTAAGTGGCAAAGAGAGAGATAAACAGACCTGGCATTGGCATTTGAAACCTCAAAGCCCTCCCCTGTGACACACTTCCCTCTACAAAGCCAGACCTACTTTAATAAAGCCATACCTCCTAATATTTGTTAAACAGTGATACTCCCTGATGACTAAGCATTCCTATGTATGAGCCTATGCGGATCATTTTTATTCAAAGCACCACAGACATATTGGCATAGCCCTCCACCATGAACGAAGGCATCACTGAGCCACCTGCAATCCGGGGAGACTTTACGATTGCTGATGTGTGACTGGGAATTGTCATTGTAGAACTTTTACTGAAAATCATTGACAACAAGTGAAAAGGGCCAAAGAGAGTAAGTGGAAGAGAGGGACGGGTCCAAGTAGTCATCTCCCAAGCATAATCCACAAAAGTGAGTAAGTGGAAGAGAGGAACGGGTCCAAGTAGTCATCTCCCAAGCATAATCCACAAAGAGAGTAAGTGGAAGAGAGGGACGGGTCCAAGTAGTCATCTCCCAAGCATAATCCACAAAAGTGAGATGGGGAGGTTTCAGCAATATGAAAGAAATTCAGTTGACATTATCTGTGACCAGGGATGCAGCCTTGTGGTAGAACACCTGTCTGACATGGACATTGGTCTAGATTTAATTGTCAATTAAAAAAGAAAGGCATATTTTAGATATATTGTAGTGAAGTCTTACAATACTACTTATTGCACAAGTTTTAGTTGGTATATGATGAAAACCCATAGTCAGACACTGGGGAAAAAGTTGGAATATCAGAGAGAGGAAACAGACTACAGTCAACTCTTACCCTGACAACTTCTCAGGTCAAGCAGGGTAAGTGCTACTTTCACAGGTCCTCAGACTGTCTATTTGCTTCTACAGAATGCCTGAATTTCTGTCTTCTTCTGACTTATATATATTTCTCAACCCAGCTATTTTACTTCCTGGTTCAAGTCTATATCATAATCTAGAGTTAGAATTAAAGGTGTGAACTACTGTAAGGCCTTGAACTCACAGAAATCCACAAAGAATCTTTTTGTCTCCTCCGTGATGGGATTAAAGGCATGTGTCACCACTCTCTGACCCTCAAGGCTTGACTATGTGTAATTCTGTCCTCTTATAGTCCAGACTTATTTTTACTAAATATACAATAACATGTCACCACAACTACTTTATTCAGTTATTTAATGCAATGGAAATTGAGCTTGTTTTTGATAATGGTGAATCTCCTAGGAGCTTCTGTTCCCACAACCATTTGTGAACAGAGGTTTATTTATTGACCAGTGTCAGATCTTCCTGGAGAGGGACATGTACACCAGAGTGTGACAGCTCTGACCTTTTCAGTTTATCTAGTGTCAATCTATCCATCTTCCCTCTGCTGCCAGGTTTTCTTAAGTTTCTTAAGAGAATAAACCACCATCTCTGATAATCCTCATTTCCTTTTGTTTTTACTTCTGTGGAGGTTTGTGTTGCTTTCTCCATTTTTGATGTGGTTTTAGCACAGTCATCCTCTTTCTGCCACACAATGTAAGTTTTATTTTACTATGTTGCATTTATAGACTTTGGTAAGTATTTTCATCTAGATAACATTTCCAATATATTTTCCAAACTTTTAAATTATTATTATTATTTTTTAATTTCAGTAAATATTACACTGATTCTAATAGGTTTATTCCCAGGTCATATCTTATTGATTCTTGAACTTGCAAAATGTAATTTTTCTTATAATTGCATTCTCTAACAGTAAGTTCTTGTTATATTAAAATTCAGTCCAATACAGACTCCATGCCCATCATATTTTTTAGCACAAGTGCCTGTTCTTACTTTCCAATTATCATACATTTTATTACTTTTTGTTTGTTTTCCACACTGCCTGGACTATATTGAAACTCTGAAATGAAGTGGTGAAATAGCAGAGCACGCTTTTACCCTCTCAGACAATAATGAGAACTCGTTCCACACTTCACTGCTGAAAATGTCTCCTATAGAGCTTTGAAAGTGCTTGCTACTACATTCTTTGCTTAATTTTTTTTAAAAGTCTTAAACCCAGTATTGAATTGTTGTACTTTTATATACATATTGGATTATTTTAATCGCATTTAATTGGTGTGTGTGTGTGTATGTAGTCATGCCTGCATGTACACATGCTGTGGCACATATGTGGAGGTCAGAGCATACTTTGTCTGTCCTTCTAATATGTGAGTCCTGGAGATCAAACTCAGACAATAAAGTTTAGCAACTAGTTTCTTTACTTGCTGAGCCTTCCCACTAACCCTCTATTGGAGTATTTTTAGAAATATGAATAAAATGATATGTTTCTATTCTCTAATAATACACCAATTATTGTTAACTAGGTTTTAGTATACCAATTTTAAGATTTATAAATGGAAAGCCAAGAGGTTGACAGATATTAAGACCTAGTCCAGGAGCATGAGTCCAGGAGTGTGAGAGCAATGATGAGTGTACAAAAGACAAAGTCTAACTGATGCTGTTAAAACTACTCATGGTTGAACTGCAGGGCACATTAACCTAAGAAAGTCATATAATGGAAGAGATTAATATACAGAGTAATACATATTTTTTTCATGTGCCACTGATTTCTTGTGCAGTATCATTTCATTACTGTAGTCATTTGAATGTGAATATTTTCTAACTTCTTAATGCTGAAGCTCCAGATTTACTAATTTGATCATCTGTGATTTTAAATTTACCTTGAAAATTATTTTGTGCTTCAAAAACTCTTTTGGATTTTATACTATTGGTTTTATTCTTTCCAGATATTTGGATATTTTCTTCTGACTTTTTCCTTTATATAATGATGGTTAACACTTGCATATTCATTTATGAGATTAATACAGATTTGCATTTGATGTATTTATCCTCAAAGTTTTCAAACATGTCATTTTCTACACTTTCAGAACAATGGCCCTGACCACCCTCCTTGTCTTGACAGACCTTTTCCAGTCTCAGCAGCTAGTCCAAGTACAAGCAGCAGGGACACTTGGAGATGTTCATCCTTCTGGATTGTGGTCCCTGACAGCTTTTATGTACCCTTTTATCTTTCAGCAGCATTACATGGGTGTATGGTATTTGATATTTGCTCTGTAACTTCTTATTGTTTCTGGTGACAATAAGTATAAATTAGCTATAAGCAAAAACCTAATTTGTTTTGAGGAAAGTTTTTCACAATCAAGTTGACCCAGAACACTTGCCATATGATATTTTCCCACATTATACTATCTAGAAGAAATATCTTCCAGTGTTGAAATTTTAGTGCCCGCTGTCTTATGTAATGAGACAAATAACATATCCACCCTTTTAAGGATTTATTTTCACATATGTATATGAGTGTGTTTGTGCATAAATCTCTGTGTATTTCTTATATGTATAGGTGCCAATGGAGGCCAGAAGAAGACATTTGATCCTCTGGGGTTGCAGGTAGTTGTAAGCTGCTCATTGTGAGTGCTGAGAATCAAACTGAGTTCTTGAAAGAGCAGCAAGTGCTCTTAACCACAGAACTATTTCTCTAGCCCCTACGAGCACTTATACTTTATAATGATTTCAGTGTTTTTCTTACCAGTATTGTATACATTTGTTCTTTGTTCTTTCATGATAGTTAATCATAATAATTTAATTGTAACTCTATAAGTCTGTACTAAATGGCTGAGATGAACCTCATCTGGGCACTATAGTCATTCTGAAAACTGTAGTTTCTGAACTATACAAGAACTATGCCAAAGTGCTCTGCCTCAGACCTGAAGAGTAGTAACCACACTTTTGTCAGTCATTTTTTTTTCTTGAAAAATTTCTTCTTTCCTAGACAAATCTAATTCTGACTAAATACTGAGCCACAAAAATGGAATGGATTTGTACTTGAAAAATGGGTGAAGACAGCAGCACCTAAGGAAGCATGGAGACACACAGTTCAGGTGTTAAGAAGCACTCAGTCCTACTACTGATAGTCTCATCTTCCCAAGGTTATCTTAAAATAGAAACTTCAGTAAAATTACTTTTGTATGTTATACAAAATTAATATGAACAACTATTAGTTTGGATATAAGACTGAAAGACATATGTCCAATGATGGAAAATAATACATTAGATTATGAAGAATGAAAATTACTGTGCAGATAAACTTGTGGCAGTTAAAGAAAATACTCAAACACAAATAAAAACAAAAGCCTCAAGGGGAAACATTGCTAAATCTGACAGAAATAGAAAATTCAAGGATTGTATTAGTGAGAATCTGGGGTGCAACAGAAACAAAGTCTCATTAACACTAATTAGGATTCCTTTATAGACCAAGGAGGGACATTCTGCATAATTAATGCAAGCTCAGTTTTTCCTAACAAAATAGCTTGAGTTTTGAGTCATTTAATATATTTTCTTTACTGATGTATTCCTAGAAAGCAGGCTTATCTTCATAAAGTGTGCACAGTTTTAACAGGCAGTTGCTGAAAGTCAGTTTGATTTTCTTGTACTCCATTTCATCTCGTTCAGTTCAACACATTATGGTCAGTCTGTTTCTATGGGAAAATAGAATGTATCGTGGTTACTCAGAAGCATTTAATACATCCAAGTCACCATCACCAGATATATAAAGATTTCTTTCTAGGTCCTCACTAGTGATTTCATTCTAATTTCTGATCTAAGTTATTCATTTCCTTCATTTTAGCATCAATTCCTTAAGGAGAGGGAAATCACTCTTCATTTTTAAAAATTTCAATAATATTTTAACCTCTGCCTTATATAGTAAATGTGAAGTCAAACCACATACTATTAACTATATTACTGAATTTCTGTACCTTTCTTTTGTGAATATTGATTTTTGATTTTTTTTAAAGAGGATTTCATATAGCCCAGGCTGATCTTTAATTCACTCTGTATGGTCTCTACTGTGAGACCTGCAGGCTTTAAGCCAGGGAAATATGATCAGGGTGAGATAAGAATCAAATAGATTAGCCTGATTTGGGGAGCCAGTTCTGGGCCACGACTTCTAGATTCTGATTCAGATTATTTTATTTCACCATATTTAATCAAGACACAATCTGGGGGAAAATGGTTTCTGCTAACAATGAACTCAGTCCCAAGTACACAACAATTTTAAGATATGTTTACATTGAGATTCTTTACAAAGTACATTGTTGTAGTAAGTTTTTCCCAGGCGCCCATTTTGGGTCTGGAGGTTTGTGCCCAGCACGCGGTGGCAGTTTGTGACCTGGTTCGTGCCCTGGCCCGTTTGGGGCCTGGTCTGCGGCAGTTTTGTTCCCCAAAGGAATGAATCACACGCTTATATCCTTTAAACTCTATGGCCCATATCTTAAGCACATTACTAGCTAGCTCTTTCATCTTAATTCAACCCATTTCCGTTAGTCTACCCACCATGTGGCTCATAGCCCATGGCTCATCAGAATTCCTACATGCTTCTTCTTCTGGGGGCAGATGGAGACTGGCTTAACTCCACCCTTCTTCTCCTACCTGGCTGCCTCTGATTCTCCACCCACTTCTACGGTGCTGTGCATAGGCCAAAACAGTCCTTTATTTACAGCATATAGAACATTCCACCACATTTCCTCTTTTCTGTCTAATTAAAAAGGAAGGTTTCAATTTCCATATAGCAAAATTACAACAGAACAACTCTTAAGCAGGAATTACAGTTGCAATATCCAGTCTATTTGTATTCACAAAATTAAAGAAAATATTCCATTATCTACCTTATCATTGTGAGTCTAAAGTTTCATATCTAATATACCTTTTAAACTAAAAAGAACTATACCTATAATTATTAAACCTTCAACCACATCAAAGACCACAGAAGGATATATTATTATCCTCATAAACAGGAAGTGCAAGCAACTTCCAAAATCTAGAAAATGACAGAGATGACCCATGTCTGCCTGGATAGTCACCCAAAGTTCCTTTGTAACATGGGGCATCCATCTTCAGCCTATTTGGCCCAAAGTCTCTGGCATACCTTGCAGTGATGCAGGAAATCTGACACAGTCCATCAGTTGCTTCTCCTTGTGTCCTGAAGAATGTCTGGCAATGTTTTCTACAAAGCAGAAACCTGAAGGACCATCTCGGCTTGTTCTGCCAACATTCAGAGGTCACTTTCCTATGGAACCTGCATGTCCAGTTTATATAGCATACTATTAAGCAGTCAACACCAGAACAGTTTCTTATCCAGTGGCTGTTGCCATAAAGTAAATTCCACATGAAGTTTCTTTAATGCCCATCATTTTCCTGAAATACATTGGTGCTGCCAGCAGCAGACCTGTTTCACTGTCCAGAAAAGTCTAAGTTCTTAAAATAATTTAAATGCCAGATTCTGCATGTCTTTGAAGTGTATGAGGACTACCTATCTAATTGAAATATATCCTTGTATACCCACAAAAACCTAGCAAACATGACTATAAGTTTGGTTATCATAGATGACTATTTATCTGCATTTCTCAATTACACATTACAATTTTAAATGAGTTACATCAGCATCATACCTTAATCAACAGTAGAAGAATACATACAGCATAACAAAATTGACTTTAAGTTTATATCAATGAATCAAAATCCACTTATCTTTCCTAATCATTCCTATATCATATCCTCCTCCCCCCTTTTTTTTAAGATTGACTATGACCATTAACCATTTATAATGAAAACAAACATTAAAAGTAATATTTTGGGGAAATTGGACGAAGCTTTCTTTCTTTAACTGCTTCATGCTGTCAAAGGACATTGATGTCATGGGGTTTTGAAGCTGGATCATCTCAACTGGCTTCTTGGAAGCTGAGAATGTTCATTCAGGTGGCCTTGGCAAATGGAACCACATTTGCCTAGAACCAGTCCACAGGTTTTGATCTTCTGTGGAGACAAAAGCAGAAACTCTTTTCCCAAGTAACATATTCTTATAAACAGATTTTAAAGTCAAGACATCTTTAAAATATAAGTATTGGTTTAACTTAGCAGCCTTAGCAATCAATTGTCTCTCTTAATTTTAGCTCATTAAAAGTTAAAAAATTAAAAGTAAACTCAATAACTCTAATCCAGACTCTTTGTTTATCTGCCATCTTCATGTGACATTTTTATCTTTATTTCCTTATTTCTCTTTCTTAAAGGGGTTCTTTACCCTTTTTCTCTTTCTCTCTCTGAAGCTTATGCATATTTCACATGCATTGTACCCCATTTAGAGGTTTTGTGAGTCTAAATCTGTCTTATTGAGAATTCTTAATCATTTTCTATACCCAAAGAGCTTTTAAAAGGTTGTATCATTTTAATTGCTGACCCCCCCCCTTTTGGCTGTGTTTCAGTATGGTGGAGGAGCCCACTGCCGGCAACCAGAGCAGACTCAGAAAATGCTGTTACCAGAAAAAACTTTTTTAACTCTGTTTCCTTTCTGTTCAATATAAGCAGAAACCTTAAATCAATAACACTTATGCCAAGCCTTTCGTGAAACATATGAGTTTAAACTGTGTGCCACCGACGTGCCATTTTTAAATTTCTGCCTGAACACCACACTGTCTCAGTACCATAAATAAATTCAAATATGCAATTCAGAAAGCCACTTTTGGCTCTGTTTCAGTGATCTAAAACCAGTTTTAAGCTTTTTAGACTTTCTCAGGATTTATGCGGGTGTTCGGCCCAATGTTAGGAAGCCATCTGTTGTAGTGAGTTTTCCTGGCCCCTTTTGAGTCCGGGAGGTTTGTGACCTGGCGAGCACAGTGGCAGTTGGAACATGGTTCGCGCACCATGGCTTTTGTCCCCCAGAGAAATGAATCATACCCTTATATCCTTTAAACTGTTTGGCCCCTATCTTAAGCACAATACTAGCTAGCTCTTTCATCTTAATTCAACCCATTTTCATTAATCTACCCACCACACAGCCCATGGCTCACCTGAATTCCTACATGCTTCTTCTTCAGGGACGGATGGAGACTGGCTTAACTCCACCCTTCTTCTCCTACCTGGCTGCCTCTGATTCTCCACCCACTTCTACAGTGCTGTGCATAGGCCAAAACAGTTCTTTATTTACAGCATACAGAACATTCCACCACAGTACATTTGTTTGTTCTTTTTTTTCTTCACAAGAATGAGTTTTGTTGACTCAGAGACAATGCCCAAATTTAGGATCTAGGGAGATTGACTGAGGTAAAGATAATGTTTGTGGGTATCAGTACTGGCCTGGCCCTAAGATAACACAGAAGTTATTTAGGGTGTTGTAAAGTACAAATAACATCTCTCACAAGGATGTTTTATGGCTTAGAAGTAATGCTCAAGGGTTTAAGGTAGGAAAAGTCTGGGATAAGTAAAACACAAATTCTGAAAGATATAAGTAGGGCCTGGCTCAACAGATAGCCAGGAATTACCTACAAGGTTGCAAACTGCATTTCCCCCAGACATTCTGGGAAAACAACTAAGTGCTTCATTCCATTAAAAAGATAAAGCTATGTGTTTAGCTTGCCTGGTTTCATCAGTGCTTATCTGTGTGTATGAGGCCTTTTATGCCTTGTACATTCTACCTCATCAATGACATGATTATAGATATATGTTATCACATCCAGTTTTATGTGTAGCTGGGAAAAAAAATTCAGCACTTTGTGCATGCTAGGTCAGCACTTTACCAAATGGTTTATAGTCCATCCCTTACTAGAGGATTCTTTTATTTATTTATTTATTCAATAAAAAGTCCTTTTAAATCTATGTATCCCTCTGCACACCCTCTCTTCCCTCTTCCAAATCCCTCCCAGTCAGCCTTCAGGCTCCCTCCCTCACTGCCTCCCCCAAAAGGGCAAGAAGCCCCAATGTGGGTCAGCTCAGCATGATGCATCCACTCCAGGCAAGTCTGACATCCTCATCCCAATATCAAGATACCTTGCTCAGAAGAATATTCTCCAAATCCATCCATTAGCCTTGAATTTTAGAATATCACTTTTTTCTTACTGCTGAGTCATACTCCACTGTGTGAATATACCACAGTTTGTTAATCTGTTCCTCAGTTGAGGGGCATCTAGGTTGTTTTCAGGTTCGTGCTATTACAAGTAATGCTGCTATGAACATAGTTGAGCTAATGCTTTTGGGGTGCAAATGTGCATCTTTAGGGTATATGCCTAAAAGTGATATTGCTGGATTCTTGGGAAGAGTGATTCCCAGTTTTCTGTGAAACCGCTGTACTGCATTCCAGAGTGGCTAAACAAGTTTACATTCCCACCAACAATGGAGGAGTTTTCCCTTTGCTCTACATCCTCTCA
This sequence comes from Sigmodon hispidus, assembly GCA_004025045.1. Lineage (NCBI taxonomy): Eukaryota > Metazoa > Chordata > Mammalia > Rodentia > Cricetidae > Sigmodon > Sigmodon hispidus. The sequence goes on from PVIH01003844.1 coordinate 129,494, forward strand.
GCATAGACTCTCATCTGTGTTTTTTATCTTAGCCATTCTGACAGATGTAAGGTGTTATCTCAAAGTTATTTTTATTTGCATTTCACTGATGTTTAAAGATGTTGAACAATTTTCTATGTGTCTTTCAGTCATTTGTAATTATTCTGCTAAGAATTCCCTTTTTAGCTCTGAGCCCTATTTTTAATTGGGTTATTCTTAAGTGAGTTGTGCATCTCACTTTGTGCATTGGGACTAGTGACAAAGAAGATTAAAGAGGTCTTTCAATGGTTAAAATACATTCCTCAAGAATTGAAAGATAGGAAGTTTTTAGAGACATATATCTCCTAGAACAACATTAGAACTTGCTTCTGGAAATAAGTTAGAGAGCTCTAATTCTACAAGAATGCATAGTTGAGTATGCAGGCCACACTAGCCACACTATCACTGGATGGTCTACAGAGTGACTGTCATTTAACAAACTTTTCACTGTGAAGTTACCTATATCTGTAATCCCATCATTGGTGGGGTAGAGTGTAGGAGGCATAGAAGGTCTTGTGAACATGTGAATTCATGGATGCATGAGGTTCTAAGGTGACGAAATCAGCCACAAGTAGAAGAAGCCAGATAGCGAGATCTCATATCTTTTGGGTTTTATGAGACTCCATAGAAGATTATTGATAAAAAATAGTATTAAGTATGAGCAGCTTAACAATGTAGGCTAGATCACTTCAGTGCTGTAAGTCTGCTTGCTTGTCCTTCCTTTTTCCTATTTTATCTCCAACCCTAGCTCAGGTTTAAGGTATGCTGAGACAACTTACTTCCTGTGTGTTCTTCTGGCCACATGTTTACAAGAAGACTTTCAGAGTTGTGATGTTGACCAAACTCTTGAAGGGCAGGACAGATACAGCCTATTATATTCTGGTCTTAGCTCAAATTTCTAGAGGTATTCAAGTCAATTGTCTATCTCTATATGTATCATTTTACATCAGAAGTAGGATCAAACAATATGGAAGCTTCTACTGAAATATTAGGGAATGAGTATCAAACACAGTTCTAAAGAATGATGATGCCCGCAATCAAACTTGAGTCTTTTGGAGAATAGTCAGTGTCTTTAACCTCTGAGCTATCTCACTAGCTATCTTAGAGATGAGTTAAAATGGCTCTTTTGAAGTGTCCTTAGCCGTTCAGCCACTCTGGAATGCAGTATGGTAGTTTCTCAGAAACCTGGGAATCAATCTCCCCAAAGGTCCAGCAATACCACTACTGGGCATATACCCTAAAGATGCACAATGGCTCTCCAAAGGCTTTAGCTCAGCTATGTTCATAGCAGCATTATTTGTAACAACAAGAACCTGGAGACAACCTAGATGTCCCTCAACTGAAGAATGGATTAACAAACTGTGGTACATCTACACAATGGAGTACTACTCAACAGTAAGAAAAAAATGATATCCTAAAATTTGCAGGCAAATGGATGGATTTGGAGAATATCCTCCTGAGCAAGCTATCATAAACCCAGAAAGAAAAGCAGGGAATGTACTCACTCATTAGTAGACTTTAAACAAAAAGCAAAATGCAAAGCATGTCCAAGCTGCAAACGACAACCACTGAATAGCTTGGGATCTGAAACACCTTGGACTGGCACCTTGGAGCCCATTCCCTCTAGAGGAACACCTGACCCAGTCTTGATGTTGTGGTGAGGAAATTGGATCTGCCTGGAGTGGATGCTGAACTAAGCCACCTTGGGACATTGGGACCTCCTGCTCTTTCTGGGGAGAAGATAAAAAGATGGGGAGAAGAGAGAGTGATTGGGAAGGGTGGGAAGGGGAGGGGAGTCTGAACAAAGGATACATGAATAAAAAAATGAGACTTTATTCATAATAAAAAAAAGGATAATGACAGATTCTACTGAGAAAGAGAAAAAATATCTGAACACAAGTCCTTGATTCTGAAGAATTGATATTTGAGTATTCAAATTACCCCTAAAGTTAAATGAAAAATTATTTCTAGACTTAAAGTTGACATATTAAGCTCTCCTGATGAGAGAAAAAAACAACAACAAAAATCCCAAACTAAAACTCCTCAGAAAGCTGCTCAAAATGAAGTATTCCAAAATCTCCTCATTTAGTTTTGTCTTTTACTCAGTTGATGAATGTAGTTGGGTGGAATAGGTTTCTGGCCTACCTAGTTCCACAAGCCAGACCTGCCCACTGCTTATCTGGGCAATCCCAAAGTCCCAAAGAAACACACAGACATTTATATTAATTTCATGTTGTTTGGCCTATGGCTGTTATATTGCTAGCTAGCTCTTTCATCTTAATTCAATGCATTTCCATTATTCTGTCCTGCCATGTGGCCTTTGATTTACCTGTGTTTCCTTACATGCTTCTTCTTTGGTGGCTGGCTCACTTCTCTCTGACTCTGCCCTCCTTCCTCTATCTATGCTCAAATTTCTTGCCTACTGCTATGGTGCCTAACATGGACCAAAACAGTTTCTTTAATTAAAGAATGACATTCTCAGCATACAGAAAGACATTCCCACATCAGTTGGGGATATTGCTTAGTGGGTATAGCACTTGCCCAGCATGAAGTCCTGATTTTAATCCGACATAATAAAGTAGGCATGGTGGAGTATTCCTGTATTCAAAGTACTGGGAGAGGAAGGCAGAAAAAAAAATTCTGGAATGTTCTAGCCACTCAGTCTTATGAAACTGATGAGATCCAGCCCAGTGAGAATAAAGATGAGAAACTGGATAGAGGACTTAGCATGTAAGTCAGACAGCATACAACCACCTGTGAGATATAAGTCAAGGAGCTCTGACTTTTGTCTGACTCCTTTGGCCTCTGTGGGAACCTACATTCATGTGCACATACCTAGAAACACATGTACATGACTTAAAAAGCAATAGGAACTGAAAAAAGATGGAAAGCTCATGACGAATGGCACCCAAGATTGACTTTGGGTTCTAAACATACATGCACACACCCTCACACATATAAACACATTCACATACACAATGGATAAAATATATACGTATGATAAAATACAGAATATTATTGATTAAAATTTACATTTTGAAAGGCAATTGCTGTGAGTGTGTGTGTGTGTGTGTGTGTGTGTGTGTGTGCACAAACCCTAGATTATAACACAGCTTTGAAAATAATGAGGGATGTGTTTATTCTAGAATCAAAGTAATCCTTTAATTAAAAATAGCCCATTTCTTCTTGAATTTGTAAAGCAAATGAACAGGTGCAGAAATGTCAGTAGCCTCCTCCTACTAGGTCCTCATTACTTTGTTTCTTTCCGACTCTTAACAACTGAGTTTGAAGTATTATCAAGATGAAGTGGCTTTTTGAAAAGTGCTCAAAGGATTGGCTTTCAATTCTGTCAGATAATGCCAGCTCCCCAGTGCTGTGGCTATTTCAGTCCCTTAATTCCTTTGTAATATATCTTGCCATGATTTCATCAGGTGAACAAATCCAATTTTCTTTTAAGAAACACTGGAATTATGTAAGCCAACACAAGCAATTTCAATGGAAGAGAAAGTGAAGAATTAGAGAGGTGATACTTCTTTTGGAAAGATTTTTGTTGTTGTCTAGATTTAAATTGAAATAACAGTTTTCAGAAAATGAGCTAGGTATAGAAGCATATTTCTTTTCTTAACATCTTAAAAGTAGGTCACATAGATCCTGTGTGGAAGATCATTGGTTTGAGGTCCATAATTAATACTTTAAAAAGAAGGAGGCACAAAACAAAAAAGATACACCGAAGCAGTGATTCTATATATAAGCAGATTTTCTTATTCTTAACTTTCTATAGTTTGTAAGACCTCTGAATGTTATTAAGTTCTAGTCATTCTTTGCCTCTAGCCTATGAGATTTGTCTGTGTTTTCTGTTCTTTAAGACTAATTTAAATTACACAGGGAGGAGTATACCATGGCCAGTGTGGATGCCAGCAAACCACTTGTGGGAGTCAGTTCTCTCCTTGTGTCCTGTGGGTTCTGATAACTCAGGGCCTTACTCACCTGCTAAACCATCCTGTTGGACTCTTGTCCTGTCTCTCTGATGCCTTCCATGTCTTTGTTTCCCAAACAACACTTTGATGTTGACTTTTTGGGGAGGATTCTTGCATACTACAAGTATGGCTGAGAACCATTTCAGGCATCAACAATACACTATTATGTTTTCTGGGACTAACATCCAGGAATGAATTTCAACCACTTCCCAAGGAATTTTGCAGTAGTAGAATTTGAGAAGGCCTATACTAATGAATAGATATATTTGATGTTTGAATAGTTCATAAGCTTACTGATTTATGGAGACATTAATTTTAATCAAATTCCCATACGTTAAATTTCATTGATAACTATTCATCTAATGTAACTCACTTAATGTAATGAATGAAATTTTCTGCCCTCAGAGTCACATTAATATGCCTTGTAGTCTTGGTCATTCTTAGATAAATAAATTAACAATAGGTTCTTCTTCATATTTTAATTAAATAAGGTTTTTTGATACTTTCTTACATGTATTTAATAAATTATGATTACTCCCTCTACAATCTCTCATTTTTTTCTCTCTTCTATCTTTATAAAGAACCTCCCTCTTTCTTACAAGTCTTTTTCCCTATTCATTCTTTTTAAGTTTATTTTGTGGCCCAATAAATTTAAACAGGGTACCTGTGTGAGCATCATTTTCGAGTTATTCATTAGCACTTTGTGGGCACTCCAATGGGCAAACAGCTAGATGCTGTGAGATTATGTTCTGGTACATTGTAAATATTTGTCCCTCCTACTGGTTTAATAAAATGCTGATTGGACAGAAGGCAGACAGGAAGTGTGAGTGGGGCTACCAGACTAAGACAACTCTGGTAGAGGATGAACGGTGTAGTAGGATTATGTTCTTACATTGTAAATAATTGTCCCACCTACTGGTTTAATAAAATTGCTGATTGGCCAAATGCAGACAAGAAGTGTGGATGAGGCTATGAGACTAAGAAAACTCTGGGATCATCTCAAAGTAGAGAGGAGATGCAGCAGAGAAGCCAAATAGACATCATGGAGATGTCACAATGAGAAGCTAGCAGATGCAGAGGACAACTATGCTACTCTGAGAAAAGGTACCAAGGATTAGAATCATGGATTAGTTTAAGGGTAAAGATTTAGCATGCTATATGCCTGGGTGCTAGGTCGATCATCATAAAATTAATGGAAGACTGCCAGACTGCTGGACTGCTGGACTGCTAGACTGCTGGACTGCTGGACTGCCAGTTAAACCTCTGGTGTAGTCCCAAAAGTCCGAGCTAGAAATCTCATACAACAGAGCAGAGCAGAGGTGACAGCAGTTACAGACACCTGTAGTAATTTTAAGTATCCATATTTCAACTCCAAAGACAAGTAGAGATTTACTAAAAATAAAAATAAAATTAGGAACCATCTTGGCCCAATACACAAAAATATTGTGAGTATGTTAAGTGATCATCTGATCATGTCTTGCTCCTGTCTATGACCTTACTCTCTGTATGTTTTGAATCTACCATATTATGAAATGTTTTCATCCATGACAGTCACTTTATTTTTTCTATTTACAGTCTCTCAGTCCATCACAAAACCCATTTATAATTTGTGTTCCAATCTTCCTCCCTGTAGCTTGTACCAACCAAAACCAGTTTCACAAGATTCATAATCCAGAAGAGTATTTATTTGACATTTGACCACACTTCAAACTCTTCCTGGAAATGTAAATGCATTTGGGTATTTTGTTTCTACACACACACACACACACACACACACACACACACACACACACACACACACCCCTTTCATTGATGCTTTTGTGACTGTGGCTGCAATAGCAAGAGGGTATCTTACTTTACCACATGTTATTATTGTTTGAGAATGCTATGCTCATGTAATGTGTTTTGAACAAATTCATCCTTCATTTTCTCCCCTCTATACCTTCCTTTATCATTGCCTCACTTCACCCTCCCAACTTCATGTGTTCCTCTACTTCCTTCTTCCCTTCCTCCTTCCCTCCTTCTCTCCCTTCCTCCCTCCCTCTCTCTCTCTCTCTCTCTTTAATTCTACTGAGTCTACTTAGTGCTGACTATAAATATATGAGTATTAAACTATCTACTAGAGAAGCATGGGTTAAAAAAAAGTATAGCAATAATGTAAATTTTTACTGTTCATTTAAAAATCACGAAGTTGAATAAAGGCTTTTTCATTTGTAATGCATGAAGCACCCTTTCAGCTTCACTTAAATATTAATGATGTGTAGTTACAGGCATGTCAGTATGCAGGGGTGTTAGTGTACGTGTGTGTGTGTGTGTGTGTGTGTGTGTGTGTGTGTGTGTGTGTGTATGTGTGTGTGTGTGTTTACATGTGAAGACCAGAAGAGAATGTCATGTATCTTCTTCTATTACACTCTGCCCTACTACTGTGAGATAGGACATTTTACTGAATGGGAAACAATATTTTGGCCTCGGCTAGCTGGCTGAAAAGCTTTGGTTATCTGCCAGTGTTTGCCTCCCAATTCTAGGATTTCAGGCATATACAGCCATGCTTGACTTTTTATGTGAATATTCATAATTTGAACTCAGGTCTTCAGCTTGCAAATCAAATGCTTTTACTTAAGACATTTTCCTTGTGTCTTTAATTTTTGTGTTTAGAGACTATTGAGTTTCTGTGATGTATGTATCATTACTTTTGGGGCTGAGAGGCAAGACTGAGCGATGCCTCAAGAGACCAAGAGTCTGCGCAGTGATTTTTCCTGTCACTCTATGGCTCAACTTTGGCCACCAATGCAGTGTCAGTGCAACCTGAAAAGAATGAACAAGTCTGAGTGTATGGAAATTGCTTTCTAAGGTATAGATGAGTAAGTTCATTGTGTTGGTAATAATGATGAGATTCAAACTGTAGTTGATAGCCATATGCAAGCAGCAGAAAGAATGATGTGCAGTTTTGTGGCATACTACATCTAGGATCTTGCTGTTGCAGCAGGGAAATACTATTGAAAAACTGGTCAGGACTTCCCTAGTGATGGTCATGCTGGGAGCTTTGTTTATTCAGGAGAACCTTTGGTTGAAAGGGGAAGAAGTACTACGAAGGACTAATGAGACAAAGGTACATTTCAAAGCAGAGTGATGTCCTTTATAGAGGCTTATAAATTAGTGTAAAATGGTACCAAAATAGATGGTTTTATAACTCAAGAATTGTGAATGTGATTTTGCCAGGAACCAAGTTAAGGATTTCCAGAGGTGCGTGTTTTAAATAAGCAATCACAAATTTGCTTTTAAAATATTTATTTTGTTTATATCTATAGCAACATGTGGTGGTAAGGTATATATGTACTTCTGTGCAGAGGCTGGAAGAAAGATTCAGATCCCAGTATGGGTCCTGGGCCTCAAACTCAGGTCCTCTACAAGAGCAGTATGATCTCTTAACACTGAACAATCTCTACAGCATCCATGGTTGTATTTGATTGCTGTATAAAACTGTGAATACACTAGACACAGGCACATGTGTTCTTGTTAATGTTTCACTCTGGACTGGATGCCTCCATATTATAATACAGTGTGGATGTGTCTTTTTAGGGACTTTCAAGTGTCCTCTAATGGACACAAGAATAATAGTGAGTTCAAGAGTCAGTGTTAGTCACCAATACAAAATAGAGAATAAGAAAAAAATCATCTTAGAAACAAATTAAGTACTTAAAATACCCAGTTAAAAGTGAGAAAACCCTGCAAACAGAGGAAGAAAGCCCTGGAGGATTTGCTGGAATTTCTATGGACAGAGAGCCACAGCTGGGAATATCAGCCAGACGTTCCTCTCTTGTCTGAGATACAGCCTTCCTTCAGAGTCTTTCTCCATGACTGGTAGAGGGCTATTTTTCCACATTGTGTTTTATCTTGAGAAGTCTCATCCCCATTTCTCTTTCTGTAAGGACAATAGTCAGAGAAGATAGAAGACTGTGAACAGCATCTTCTTTTATCTTTCTTATTTTTTTAAAGGAGTCAGCTTCTGGCAAACTGGTGGTTAGGATTTCACTATATTTGCAGGATAAAGTGAGAATTTACCCTATAACAAACTCCACTTAAATCAGGATCTAAATTAAAAAATGTAGTCTATTACTATTTATCTTTAATAACATTAATGTATTTGTTTATTTTGTGTGTATGTGTATACATCATGGCATATGTGTGGGAGTTAGATATCTCCTGATTCTATCACAAGACTATATCTTGTGAGTCTAATGAACTAAACTCAAGTAATCAGGCATAGTGGCCTTAATTATTTTCTTAAAATCTCTTTCAAAAGTTATTTATAAATGTATATTTTTTGTTCTTGTGAGATTATTTAATGATCTTATTTATGGTGGCTTCTAAGGAATAATGTGAATTGAGAAATTTAAAAAAAATAGAAATGTTTGTGGGAAACAGTCTGTAATTTTTCATTTCCTGTACAGGAAGAAAGGTTAAACTGGAAGGAAATGAAAGGTGATTCTTGACAATCATAGTAATTTCCTGAAGCCTAGGAGGGTTTTATGTAGAATGAAGAAAAACCAAGCCAATATTTTAGACAATGGCATGTATGAGAGTAGACACATCTCACACTTACTATCCTCCAGGAAACATCATAGGAACACTGAGTAAGGACCCTGTGTTGACCCTTGTTCACAATTCATTTCTTGAAGATAGACAATAAACTAAAAGAAGCTTATTTTGTGGCCACTTATGTGGCCAGCTATTGAGAAAGGCAGCCACCTGGGACAGCATAATATCCATATCAAAATTTTGGCTCAGGCCTACAAGCCTGTGAGATAGACAGACAGACTGAAAGACAGATTAGTAAATAGAAATCAAGCAATATATAAACAAATAGATGAATTGGATGGACAGATATAAAGAGAGATAATATAGATAATACTTAGATGATAGGCATATAGATAAATAGATTATAAATGAAAGATAGATTGTATATTATGGTAGGTAAATAACAGAGAGACAATAGTGAGATAAGCAGACAGATATATAAATATAAAAAACAAATAGATATAGATAAATGATAAATAGAAGGTAGAGAACATGTATAAAAATATAGAGATATAGATGTCAGATAATAGATGATAACTGGATAATGTAAAGAAAATGAGGATTAGCTGGTAGAAGACAAATAGATAAAAATAGATGGATAAAAGATATATAATGTAAGATAAAGATGATAGAGCATTATAGATAATAAATAATGGGTGATAAATACATACAATGGATAATAGATGATATGTAATTATGTAAGTAAATTAACAGATTCATGCTATATGTGTACCTATGTATAGAGAGATGATAGATAATAGAGGAAGGGAGGTCACAGATTATAAGTAAGTGACAAATATATTAATAGACTATGTAGATAACAGTTGATAGATAAATGATAGGTAGATAGATGATGATAGATCATGACTTATGGGTGATAATAGATTCTTTCCTTTGCAAATCTGAAAATATTTCAGAGTATTTCAAATACCTCATACAGATTTTCTTATCTTATTTCAGAATAAATTCAACTACATATTATTAGGATGGCCCAAGTCTAAGGCCAACATGTAGCCACCTATCACATCAAGGTGGACAATTAGTCTCTTTGGGGAGGAAATGTATACTGCATGTTCTTCTCAGGGTTCTCAGGACCTGACCCTTATTTTAGTGAGAGCAGCCTGACCATAGTATTCTCTTGTTATTCCTACAGCATCCTGTTATCCTAAGGACTAGAGGTCCCATGTAAAGTTTTTTGCTTTCAACAGCATCTTTTTTTTCTAAAAAGTTTCTTCTCCTTTAATTCTCTCCTGCCTTACTTGAACACCCTTCAAAAACCTAAACTCTTTGGACACTGCCCCTTTCTCTTTCTCAGATACAGCCCAGCAGTTTGTAATTTATTAAAGCTTTGGTTTTTTGGCCTCAGTGGGGCTTTGGTGGTTTCTCTCTCTCTTATAAACCTTACCCAAATAACAATACAGAATAGAACTTGGAGAATGTTTAGAGAGACTGAAAGAAGCAACCTGCTATTACAGAGAATAAAGATGTAATTTATTAATATTGTAGAAATCTAGAACACAGTTATAAATTGTGAGTAATTCTGGGCTTGTACTTGGAAAGTTTAGATTCAGACATTCACCTTCTGTGCTGATATTTGGCTTTGTATCATTGTGACAAAAACATATGAGCCAATGAACTTAAAAGAGGAGAATGTTTTGGCTCATGAACTCAGAAGTTTCAGTTCATGGCCTCTGCATCCTAAGATTTTAGGCTAGTGGCTAGGCAGAACATCATGGCAGATATGTTGAAGATCAAGACTGCTAGCCTCATGGTGACTGGCATAAAGATTGAGCTTAGTTTTTGAACAGAACTTCTGACCTCGAACCACTTACGTTCTGAATGCTTGAATAGATTCATTCAATCATGGCTGAAGAGTCTTAATGATTCAGTACTCTCTGGTTCATTAGGGACCAATTCTCTAATACAACTAGTTGGGGGGAATTTAAGATTTAAGCCAGGACACGATTCACATTATCTTCTGAAGAAGGCTGAGCTTGGTGACTTTGAATGGATTTACATTTGCATAGTGGCCTTCCTTCCATAGTCTTACTGTTTTACCAATTAATTTAATAACATTATGAAGACTCCTGTTCAGAATTTGAGACATGAATTTACATGATTAACTATGTAGCATAGACTGTAGGCATTTTAAACCTTAAGCTATGGGGCACTGACTCTAAGGATATTCTTTAACACCACCCAGTACTCAATTGATTAGGATTAGAACCCCACACACACACACATACACCTTGGTTGTTTTAGCTATTTAAATTTCTAGAGACTGAGTCTCAGAGAACACACACACTTAAGTACACCACAAGAGTAATTTGTAGTTTATTGACTTTTTTCTCTTTATCTCTATTGTCAGAATAAGCCTTTAAAAACAGTTCTATGGAAGGATGTAACATGTCCAGAAGGTTCCTTTAGATTTTTTTCTGGAAAGTTTCTGTCTATTCTATTGGTCTTTATTGTCTTTTGGTATTTTCATGTTTAAATCACATTGTAAGAGACATATGTTATATGTCAAGGATGTGGAGCAAGGGGAATACTCCTCCACTTCTGATGGTAGTGCAGACTTGTACAGTCATTATGAAAATGGAGATGGCAGTTCCTCAGAATGTTGAGAATCAATTTACCTCAAGATCTAGCTATACCTCTCAGCATATAACCAAGAGGCACTCCATTCTAACTTAAGGACACTTGCTCAATCATACTCCATGAGACTTTATTCATAATAGCCAGAAAATGGAAAAAAGTATAGACTTCCCTCAGTGGAAGAATAGATAAAGAAATTTACACAATGGAGTATTACTCTGTTTAAAAATGTTACCATAAAATTTTCATGTAAATATATGAAACTAGAAAAGAAAATCCTCCTGAACGATGTAACCCACAACCAGAAAGATAAATATGGTATATATTTGCTTATAAGTAGATATTAGTTCTTAATTAAATGATAACCAAGCTATAATCTACAGACACAGAGAGGTTAGGTAAAGAGACGGGGCCAAGGGGGATGAATGGATCTTCCTGGAAGGGGAAAATAGAATATATTTTACAGGAAGACTGGTGGTGGGTGGGAATGGGTAGAGGGCAGGATCGGATGTGGGTGGGAATGGGGTGGAGATGGAGTAGATAAAGACAGTGTGAGGAAAATCAGCTGGAATTGGGGAGCATTTGGAGATGGTGTAGAAACCTAGTGCTGTGGAAACTTCCTGCTATTTATAAGGGTGATCCCAAAAAGGACACCTGGTAGCGGGGATATGGAGTCTAAACTAGACATCTCTTTTTGCCAGGCAAGGCTTCCAGTGGTGGTACTAGATTGCATTCAATTGAATTGTCAGCCAAGGGAGTCCCATGGAAATTCCCAACAACCCAGACTGTTGCTGAGATAAAGAATTGCTCTCCAGAAAACAATAGCAGGGCACTATTGCTGAGGACAATATCCACTCATCTTATTGAAAGCAAAGAAGTAGAGCTTGTGCCTTCATGGTGACTTTACCCCTACATTCTAGTCTCTTTGGTGCAGACTACCAAAAAGAAAATGGACATCAACCCAGCCATGAAACTGTTGACCTACAATCTGTCATGCCTGCAAAAATATGCTCAGACAATAGTGGAATAGAACATGAAGGGGTGGCCAAACAATGTCTAATTTGACTTAAGACCTACTCCAAGAGAAGAAACCCATGCATGACACTGGTTCAGTGTTCAAGAATCAGAGAGTAAATATCCCAGTGACCTAGGGTAAAACCAAACATTACTGTTCTCTCTCTCTCTCTCTCTCTCTCTCTCTCTCTCTCTCTCTCTCTCTCTCTCCATGTATATCAATAAAATGACTTCTAATGATACTTTGTGATCCTCATAAATTGATGCCTTATTCAGTTATTATCAGAGAGATTTCTTGAGTTGAAGTTGGGTATAGATGCAATGTCCTGCAGCCAGACATCATGTGGAGAGAGAATGCTTGGATCACAAATCCCTAAATGGAATGTCTTCATTAAATATCTCCCCACAGTGCTTAGGGAATCCAGGACAAGTAGAGAAGAAAAGAATTTGTGAGCCATAGGGGATGGAGGACACCAAGAGATCAAGGCCCTCTGAATCAACTAAGCAAGGTATATATGAGTTCACAGAGACTGAAGAGGCAAGCACAGGGCCTATGCAGGTCCCACAAAATCCTCTGAGTATATAGTACAGCTATTAGCATTAGTATTTTTGTGAGACTCAATTTAAGAATGAGTGAGTTTCTGATGCCTGTGCCTGCTCTTGGAACTCTTTTCATACTGTTGGGCTGTCCTGTCCAACTCTGATATTGAAAGTTTTGGTATCATCTTTTATTTTAATTTGTCATGTTTGGTTGTTATCTCATAGAAGCCTATTCTTTTCTAATGAGAGACAGAAAGGGGTACATCCAGAATAGAGTGGCTAAAAGGAGTAGAGACTGGGAACACTATAACCAGGATATAGTATATGGAAAACAAATCCATTTTTAATAAAAGAAAAATGTCAAAATTACATGAACCTTAAGAGAAATATAACAAATATAGAATAATAGGCTTTATATAGCAATGACTTTTCAAATTTGTAAGAGCAAAGTGGACCTCTCAGTAGCAAGTTGATTATAAATACAAATATATGTTTTATAAAACAGGATATTAAAATTCTTAGTATAAATGCAAAAGATATTTAATATTGCTGGCATTTGGATACATACAATAAATAATAATTCAAACTGCTATTTCCTTTTGAGGATTCTTTTTAAATGTCTAAGATATTATCAGACAAACTTCACTGAAAATATATGTACATATTAAATAAACTGAGTTTCACAATTCTATCATGGGACAAGCCTAATTTCTACTATTTGTATTCTGCAAATCACTTGACCTCCACAGACTGCTGCATGTTACATAATGCTTTGTATCTAGGTATTGTCACAATGGAGCATTTAAACAAGACAGGAAATAAAGGAACATTAACTAGGCCTTCCTTCTTAGCACAAGTAAGATGTACTTTTGAGCAATTCAGTCTAAGTATCATTATGCACTAAGAAAGCAAATTACATCTGGGTATGTATATTTTTATCTTCTTTCTACATTGCTTTCAGTTTTAATATTCTCAACTATCCAAACATCACTGTCCATCCAGCATACTAAGAACTTTAATGTACTTGTTGAGTGTTTCTGCACGTTGGGAAGCTCTGTAGTATCAGCTGTTCTTTGATGCTTTTCTAGATCATGGGGTCTGGGTCAAAACAAACAAAGTAAAAGTTGACTAATTGGACAACAATGTCCCTGAAGCCCTCAAAGGAGTAACCTGAATGTTTTAGAGTCTGGACACTATCTTGTGGGTTTTGGCTTGGACACTAGCTCCATAGGTAAGATTTCAGTGAATCTTGTCACACAGAAAGTGTAGTGAGGGTGAAGTGATAATGTGGATGGACTCAGTCTATCTGTCTAGTCCCTCCTCCATCAGTCTTTGAATAGTATATGTTTATTACAGGCTACTCTTACTTAATGTAAACAATTTGCTACATTATTTCAAAGATCTCAAATTTCTGACACTTTGATATTTTGTAGGGTTGTAGAGTAATCCAGTGGAAGCATACTTATCTAAGTGAGGTTCTTGGTCTGAACATTGACATCATAAAAATAAATAAAAGAAAAGTACTTTTTACTTATAATTAAAAACATAATGTATAGAAGTTAGAACAATTTTAAGTATCATTTTAAACACAAGAGTTTATAATTCAGAACTAACATTAAGTAATCTTACAAAGATCAAATTACTTTTCAGCATCTATTTACAAGCTTCTGAAAATGTTAATAATTCGTTTAAAAGGTAAAAAAATATATTGTAAGCATGTAAAACTAACTGAATGTAATTCTAAATCCCTATATAAAATAATCATTGCCATGTGTCCCAGTTTAAGAACTAATAATGTGAAATCTGCATAATATTCATACTAAGTACTTAAATAAATTTATCTTAATTAAAAATAGCTAAGTTTCTGAAACATACTTCATCCCTGAAAGACTTAGTGGTACATTATTAAAATATTTGGCTACCCATGTGTGAAGAGGTCAGCTACATGATTCATAATTCATAACACGCATCCAAAGTGTGGACTTTGGATTAGGTCTTGAATTTCCATCTCAACTCCTCTGAATTCCAGAGCTTTCTAGAATCTTCTCTCTGCTACTTAGATGAAAAATTGATCCCATCGTTGTGTCTTAATTAGTGGTCTCTTAAGTGGAGAGAAGAGACCACTTCTTAAAGGAACTGCAAGATTCACATGAAGCACTGCTTAAGACCGTTCACAAGTCTGAGGTGTGCTGTGTATATTCCATGCCAGCACACACATGTACATACCCATGCCTGTTGCAGAGGTGTTTGCAGAAGTTTGTGGAACTAAGAATTTGTGTTTCTTTCAGGATATGGAACTATCCTATTTTGAGATCACTTTTGTTTATTTTATATCTCAATGTAGGTCTCTGTGAAATTACAATATCAAATGGTGTGTTTAACTGTGGCCTTTCTCTTTTAAGTTTTACTTTCATTGAATGGCACAAATAACATATATAAATTCACTCCCTGATTTTGGAAGCTATTTAAGCCTGCTCTAATTTTTAATGACAAATTAAGTGCCCTTCCCAGAAGGAAATTATTCTTCTTAAAATTATATTTATTTCAATTTTTTCATTTTACATAACAACCAGTGTTCCCTCTCCCTCTCCTTCTGTTCTCCATCTCTTCCCCCATCCACTCAATTGGGGTAAGGCCTCCCTTGAGCTCTCAACACAGGCAGGCATATCAAGTTGTAGCAGGACCAAGCCCCTCCTCTCTGCATCAAGACTGAGTAAGGTGTCCCACCATAGGGAATGGGCTCTAAAAAGCTAGTTAATGTACCTGGAATAAGTCCTGGTCCCATTGCCAGGGGAGCCACGAACAGATCAAGCCACAGAACTGTCACACACATTCAGAGGGCCTGGTACAGCTATACAAGCTCCCCAGCTATCAGTTCAGTGTCCATCAACTTCCACTAGCTTAGGTTAGCTGTCTCTGTGAAGGAAATTGTTTTTTTTTAAGTTATTGTTATATTTATGAGTAAATAGTACAACTATGTACATTATGTGTTTGCAGTGCCTGGAGAGGCTGGAAGATGGTGTTAGATCCGTTAATGCTAAAGTTACAGGTGGTAGTGAGCTTCATGATGTGTTGGAAATTGAACCTGCAGTCCTCTAAAAATGCAATAAAGTCTCTCAACTTCTGAGTCATCTTTCCAGTTCCAAAGAAAACATTCTTGCTTTAATTCTGTCACTTTTCATGAAATTTGCCTGGTAAGGAATAAGCATATTTTCCCCAGACAAAATCTGAGAGCAGCTGTGGTACCCAAGATGACTAGATGCCAATAGTCTAATCAATTCAACATTATTCAAACTTGTAGAAATATACTAATCTGTGGATTAAGAGAACACAAAAGAATAGCAAGCCAATTGCATTTAACTTGAAATTCTATAATTCTAAAGCAACTTAGTGGCCTTCCCATCAGACCCAGACTCACAGTTGAGGCCACTTATAAAGAAACAATCGATAGCAAGTCTTACTTAGAGAGGACTTTGTTGAAGTGAGTTAGCATCAGTGAGATTAAATCTTTTGGAATTGAAGCAGGCAGTAATCTAATATCAGAGGAAAATGAAACATTTTGACACAAGTTCAAGGATCATAATTTGCATGCTGATATCAAAATAAATATTGTGACTTTCAAATACAAGTCTCCAAGGTTAGACTGACATAAAGTGAGTCAGTGTTTGATGACATTTACATTTTCGTAAGAAATATATGCATGTAAAGAAAGGTCATTTAGTGTTGATTGGAATGCTACAAGGTGCATCTCATAAGCTCTGGGTGTACATAATTCCTAAATGTCAGGGAAGGAGTGTCTCTCTTCAGTGTACTGCTTGAGATATATAGAGTAGGTCCATGGTTTGACTTTAACTGTACTATAAAATCAATCAAATAAAACATTGTTCTCTGTGCACCAATGTAGGATATACCTTATAAAATAAGACACAATTGTGTTCATCAAGATGTATTTGCATTTGTATGTATATGTAGTATGCATATATATGTGTGTGTATGCAAATATGGGCATGTGTGTCAGTACATGAGTGTAGTGAACATGCTTGTGTATGTGCATGTGAAAACCACAGTGGTAAGTAAACAAATGTAGCTGACATGGAAATGCTGTGTGAGTTTTTACATTGGTCTTGCCCACTTAAAGGAGTACCCTGATGCAGTTATTCCAAAAAAGATGACTCTGACTCAGTGTGAAATGAGAAAGCAGGAAGAGAATGGTGATGCTCTGTCAGCAGCCAGGGCTGAAGCAGATGCTTCCCTGCATGTGGCTGTAGGTGAGAAGAAAACAAACCCACTAGCCTAACTCTCGCTGCTGATTCTCAGCATTGTGAGCAAATAAATCAGGGTCACATAAATGTAGAGCATCTTGGCATGGTTCACTGTGCCTCAACAGATAACTCGCAGAACCATCATTTCATAACTTAATTTCAATTCTGTAAGCCAACTTTGCAGCTGCCTGTACATCCAGTTTCCTTTCCTGCCTCAATATGGGGAAAAGATTGAATGTAAAGAGTGGATACAGTGTAAGCAGCCTGTGGCAGAATTGTGTCAGAAGAGAACCAATAAGATCAGGAGCATCTCAAGATGGGGTAATGAGATGTAATGAATAGTAAGGATACAAATCATGGAGCATAAATCCTGCTTACTTCCACAATGCCACCTCAGTTAAGAGGATCTGCATTGTCTCTAAAGGAATAGAATGTTTTAAACCCCTATTTCCTCCCTCTTAAGAATCTCTGGTTAGTGAAATCAGACGATGGGTCCTTTATGATTTCTGCTTCATGCTTCAAATTTAATTTATTTGAATGTGCAAATTGGTTTGCCAGTGATGTGGTAAACTGGGCTTGGTTATGAAATGTTAACTTGCAAAGCACAATCACCTTAAAATACTCTCCCACGGTTCTCATCTGTTGCCATTCTGCTTATTGCGGGCATCTCTGATCAGACCAAATCAGCCATAATCAGGACTTATTTACAACACAGCCAGGCTTCAAACACTGACATCTGGCTTGTGAGAGCAGCTGGCTTTTTGTAGGAGTTCCTAGATGGTTTCTTAATCAATAATTGTGAATACCCATAGAGACGAGGCAGCACAAACCTTCAGAAAATATTTCAAACCATAAAAATAACCTCTGCTTTTTTCTCCCTCATATTTTTTTGTAAATTCAGTTTGTCTCCCCCATACAGCTTCCAGTACTAATTTTCTTCATATTAATAAAAATACCTTCAAGTTAGTTTACAGGTTTCTTGCCTAATTTTCTCTCAGACTGCATCATTCAGTCTCTGGAACATTGTGACTGGATGGAAGAATGACCAGGCAAGATACTAGGAGGCTTTGATGACCTTCCCCTCCTTCAGTTATTTGGTTACTGACAAATGACCCAGGGTCTATAGTATGACAGCACTCTTCATGATTTAATGATAGAGTTAGGCAAAATGAGGAAGGCTCTTATCTTCCAGAGATTGTATTCTAATTATATTGGCCCATGGAAACCAGCATCCCTGTCATTAAGCTCAAATCAGTGTGTGTGTGTGTGTGTGTGTGTGTGTGTGTGTGTGTGTGTGTTGAAACTGGTGACACCTCAACACACAGAAGGACACAGAATATCATTCATACACTCAGGCATTGTGGTTGTATTTATTACTGTTCTTATAGCTCTAACCAAATACTCAACGATGCACCTCAAGGTAGGAAAGGGTTATCTTGGCCCACAGTTTGATGCAACAGTTCATCACCATGGAGAAGACATGCCAAGCAGAAAGGAAGGCTCCAGTAGTGATGATCTAATTGAGACGCAGCTGGTTGTATTGTGTCCTCAGCCAGGAAACGGAGAGCCATGAATGCTGGTACTTTGTTGGCTTCCTCTTTTATTCAATGTACCACATGATATGGTGCCACTCATATTCAGGCTGGGTTTTTCTTCCTCAGGTTAAGATGTTCCTATCAGAGCAACAATAAAGTGAACTGCCCTCACAGACATGTTTAGTCTGTGATACCAAATCCTAACTAGTAAACAAAGCCTCCCACTAGGCAGTCTGTTAGGGATCCCATCCTCTCTAGAGAGTGCCACCTGGTGATCAAGCTTTTAATACACAGGTTTAGGATGTTAAGAATCCCTCATGGAAAAACTGGGAACTTGTCATCATCATCAGACAACATCAAACTTGTACCTCTCCACAGTAGGTACTGATAACACTCTAATCAGAATCCTGTTATTTTTGGTGGTCCTTCTGGAAATTTTCTGAGGGAAATATGTCCAGAAAAGTTCCCCTTGTTAGTACCAGTAAGTTAAAAATTATGTCTTCTGTTCAAGGCGAGAGCTGGAGACTCTGCCCTGAAAGTGTCCCTTTTGTCTTACCTCGAGGCCTCTGTGGCTGTAGGATGTTGTGTGCCAAGGGATAATGTGCCAGGTAACTGTGTTTTTCAAGAATCCAACACATAGCTTGCATTGGTGCTAATAAAATATATAGATGTCATGTTTTATTTCTGTTTTTGTTTGGTTTGTCATAAAAATACAAGAGAGGGAATCATTAACTTTTACAGTGAAGTAGTGTATGAAGAATACTAATGGAGGTTGTTCAGTGGTTGTACTGTATGGTTAGATTATTGACTATTCCTAATTGGGGGCCCATAATAGTGGATCAGTTTGAGAGTACCAATATAAATGGACACAAGTAAGATTTGTAAATGAGGATGAGGCTGCCTCTAGAACTCAAAAGACTAACCCAAAGACGCTGTATCTGTTGAACATTTCATGTTCTGACATGTGACCAAGTTCTGTTTGTTGTTCCATTATTGTAGTGAACCCAGGCTACGGCATCTGCTAGGTCAAGTGTGTTACCACTGAGCTTCACTCCCAAACCCTAATACATTTCTACTGGTGATTCTCAGGACAAAGAAGTTCTTACTTGACTGAATAATACCAAGAATTACACATGATGATGGGGCTTGTATTATGGTCAGGACACTGAATCATTGCTTTTAAATGAGTGATATTGTAAGAGTTTCAATGTTTTGAATGAATATGTGTGCTAAAATCTCCAGGGTGGTATCATATTTGTCATGTTGATGTGAAGAGGGAGCTGAATATGATGCAGATATGGTCTGCAGGAATAGTGAGAAGCAAAGTTTTCCTTGGATACTTTAAGGGCGTAGAGGTGAAGATATAGAAAAACCTCTCCTCTCAGGCTTCTGAAACAAATTCTGAATGGAAAATATGTCTTTTGTCCACAGTAGCAGAATGCATTCATTTCCAGCTGATTATTGAAAGGAATTAAGAACTTCAGTATCATTTGGTTTGCATGAAAATCAAGCAGAATGTACTGTGGTGGAATATTATTTGAAGGTGTGATACATTTGTTTATGCTGTGGGATGTTTGTTTAATGGTGCAAAGATATGTTGCATTGTTTTATGTTGCATTTGTTTAATTCTGTGAAGCTATGTTACTATGACTGCCTAGTACCTGATCGGTTTAATGAAGAGCTGAACAGCCAATAGAGAGGCAAGAAAAAGGATGGGGTGCTGGTAGGCAGAGACAATAAATAGAAGGAGAACATGAGAAAAGAGAAGAGGACCAAGAAAATAAAGTGAGAATGATTCCACGGGGCAGCCACCCAGCAAGCCATGGAGAAAGAAGTAAAGAAAGGCATACAGAAATAAAGAAAGATAAAATCCCAGGATGAAAGGTAGGCTGTAGGTTGGTTAATTTAAGAAAAGCTATCTAGAAACAAGCCAAGCTAAAGCCATGCATTTATAAGCCATAATAAGCTTCAATGTGATTTATTTGGGGGCTGAATGATAGAGCCCAAAGAGATAGGAGAAAAAATAACCAACTACTATGTAGTTTCTAAAGATGTTAAAATTATTTAGTAGATGTAATTTTTTCAGGCTTGGTCAATGGAAAATTATATTAAGTAGACTATTCATTGGGACAATAGGGGAAATGGCTGTTTCTTTTTTCTAGTCACTTTGTATATCAACAGTTACCTTTTAATTATAGATTTTTATGGACTTTGCTCTAGTTATGTACAGTTATATGAATTATTTTCCCAGTTTATCAAAAATGTATTTGACATTCAAGTTACAGCTGGGAACTTATTTAGTATAATAAAATACTGACAGTTTAATAGTCTGTATGTTCTGTATCACTGTTCTACGATAAAAGGGAAAAAGGTCAAGAGACATTATGTGGCCAGAATAAAATTTCAGTATTTTACTACGTGGATAGCTGAAAAATACCAAACCAACTTAACAATATATAGAAGGATATACCTTAGGGTTCTAATTAAATGAATACTTAACTGTATATGCCTTTTCTTGGTTTGGAAGTCTGGTGATAATATTAGTTATAGGATCTCTTGGAAGTATGGTGATGATATTGATTATGGGATCTCTTTGGATAATTTATATTTCATGTATCTTGGAAACACATGATAGAAGATAGGTTTTGACTTTCCCTTACAAGGTTCTAAATATCAGGTCAAATTTCCCCTGTTACTCAGTACCAGCGGTTAAGGAAAGGCATGGGATGATGATCTTTTTGAGATTTGTCATCACATAAATAAAGTGAACCATAACTTCTGAATTTTTAATTTTAATCACTATGTTAGAAGAAGGTAATATATTCAGGGAAATATGAAATTTCATGTTAGCACAATTAACATTTTATTTTTAGCTTCATTACCTTGAAAAAAATCATAGTTTGTTCCATGGAGCATATTTTTAAACTCATAGAGATTCGGTGAATCATAGATTCCTATCAGAACAAAAAACATATTTAATTACCCATTGTGAAGATGAAAAGGGATACCTTGGAGAAAAGAAATCACTAATAATTTAGGATCAAATGTGAGCCACGTACT
The DNA here is from genome assembly GCA_004025045.1 of Sigmodon hispidus. Taxonomy (NCBI): domain Eukaryota; kingdom Metazoa; phylum Chordata; class Mammalia; order Rodentia; family Cricetidae; genus Sigmodon; species Sigmodon hispidus. The sequence goes on from PVIH01003844.1 coordinate 151,073, forward strand.
GTGCAAATCATATGAATGTTGCAATCTCATCCAATATGACTCTTTGTTAATTCAGAAAATTGAGCTTCCAAGAAAGCAAGCAAAGCCAGAAGGAGAAAGAAGGCTGTTAGATCTGAGGTCTGATGATTCCAAACCACTCATTTTTTTTCTTCTACAGAACACTATCTCAAATGTCCTTACCCTTTATCTAGAAGTTAATAGTAACTGGACTTCAGTTATAGCCTCCACTCCATCAAATAACTTGGAACTTTATTTTGTTACTTTAAGTACTTATATTTTGAATTGTACCAGAAACTTATTAAAAACATAGACAAACATTTATAACAAAAACAAGAAAAGGATGTGCATGTGGTAAGGGCACATTTTTTAAGAATATTAACTGCTATTACAGAGGACTGGAGGGTTTGCTTCTCAGCACCCATGTGGTGGCTCATGCCCACCTCTTACTCCATTTCTGGGTTATCTTCTGGCCTCTATAGGCACTACATAATATGGTATACATATATACAGGTAGACAAAAACTCATAAACATAAATAAATAAATCTATAGATAAAAATATAAACAAAGCATTTTGCTAAATATTCACACTTCGAAAGAAGTCATTTCATAGTCAAAATATAGAAAATCTAATCATGCTTTTATCTTGAGCTTCATGACTATTTAACTGTCACTGATTCTCTCATGTTTTTTCTTTTCTATGTGCATAAAAAATGTTTATTCTGGAAGAGCAGACGGCGCTCTTAACCGCTGAGCCATCTCAAGTAGGCTTCATCCCAGAAATGCAGGGCTGGTTCAACATACGAAAAACTGTAAATGTTATCCATCATATAAACAAACTAAAGGAACAAAACCACATGATCATATCCTTAGATGCGGAAAAAGCCTTTGACAAAATCCAACACTCCTTTATGATTAAAGCCCTGGAGAGATCAGGAATAAAGGGAGAATACCTAAAT
>PVIH01003845.1:0-13075 GCA_004025045.1 Sigmodon hispidus
CATCATCCAGCCCAGACCCCAAGAGGTACTTTTGGATAAATGCTTTAAGAAGACCTTGGGACTGATGTGGAAAGCAGGTCAGTAAAGACTCCAGTTTTGCATCATGGAGTCTTCCAAGCCAAGCCGCTTTCCACAAATACAAATTCAGTCTATCTTTTCTTTCTGGACCAATCTAGGAGCATCAACAAAATCTTTGCCATTGTAAAGAATAATAAAAAATGTTCCAATGCTTGCAACTCCCCAGAAGAGAACATATGCCAGTGTTTCTGTCCAAGTGTCACCTGTTGATATTAAAAAGAGATAATGCATTATTTGTTAATGCCAGACCTAGTTGTTAGCTGTATATCACAACTTCACACTAAAGTTTACTAGTGTGCCCACAGGAAAAAAATTAAGGTTTAAACAAGGGTCTCCAGTCTTGATGTTGGAGTGAGGAAAGTGGATCTGCCTGGAGTAGATGCTGAACTAAGCCACCTTGGGACCTTGGGACCTCCTGCCCTTGCTGGGGAAGAGATAAAGAGATGGGGAGAAGAAAGAGTGACTAGGAGGGGTGGGAGGGAAAAGGGAGTTTGAAAAAGGGGATACATGAATAAAAACTAAGACTTTATTCATAATAAAAAAAAGAAAAAAGAAAATAAACAGGGGTCTTAAATCATCAAGGCTCAGCAAACCATCAGCTGTGAAACCCTAAGAACTTGCTGCCTGTTGACAAGTTCCCAGCAATGCTGAGGCTACTGACCAGAGGCCAGACTGTTAGAACTGGACTACCCTCTTTCAAACTACCACATAAACTATAATTATCATTGAGATTAAATGCTTTACTAGCACAAGAAACTACTAATAGCTTAATTAATCACAGTTCTATGATCTATGTGATATTACAAAAATACCTATAAAATTTACAGAATGTACATTTTAGTAAAGTTACATGTTTAAATTAACTGTATAAATTATAACATTTAACAGCATTTAATACAACTCTCCTGGTTGTGTTTATAAAGGTTAGCAGCACCCATAGAGTGAAGACCTGTTTTGTTTCTCTTTAACTAGCTAAGCCTTGGCTCACTTTTCTCCTGTATATGCTGGCCTCAACTGTAAAGAGACACATGCAGAATCAAATGGCCAGTAAGAACATTCAAGAGAAGGAAGCCATTTCTGGACTTTCCATCACATCAGAAGTTGTAGTACATTTCCTCTTGAAAACCACAGCAAGGGCTGGAAATCAGCTCCTCCTATCCTCAGGCATTATCTGACAGGTTTCTATCCACAGATTCCATATCTTTTAACTCAAAAAAATTCTTAAATTTGCAGCATTATCAATTTTCATAGCTGAGTCCTAAAAGTTGTGCAGAAGGCAAGTTTTTTTTTTTTTTTGGATTTATCCTGGTTTGATTTCTATTGCTGTGATAACTATCATAACCAAAAGAACTTGGGAAAGGAAAGGCTTTATTTGGCCCACACTTTACAGTCCATCACTGAAGGAAGCCAGGACAGAAACTCAAGGCAGAAACCTAGGGACAGGAATTGAAACAAAGACCATGGAGAAATGCTATTAATAGATTGTTCACCATGGCTTGCTCAGTTTGCATAATTATATAACCCAGGACTGCCTGCCCAGAGCTATCACTGCCTACAGTGTGGTAGGACATCCCACATCAATCATTAATCCAGAAAACCCCCCATAGACTTTCTTACAGGCCAGTCTGGTGGAGGCATTTTCTCAAGTAACATTCCCTTCTCCCAGATGACTTTAGCTAGCATCAAATTGGAAGAAAAAAAAAAAAAAAAAGACTGAACCAGGACCTCAAGCATGTTAGAGAAATGCTGTGCCACTGTGCTTCTTCCAAGGCCAAGAACAGAGCTTCCTATAAGCTACTGGCTATTTCAAGAGGAATCTTCTACCTACTCAGGCCAAGATCTTGAGATTAACGTTTCTTATCCCCCCAGAAGTTCTTTAACTAGTGCTGAGCATAGAAAATAAAATAAAACTCATCTAACTGGAGTGACTCCTGGGAAATGGACACCCACTGGGCAGTGCTTTTTAAGAAACAAGTCAGAGAGGACTAAGGGAGTGACTGAAACCAGTTGTTGGCCTATGAGCAACCAGCACACACTGACTAGAATTGTCCTTTATTCCTTCTGACTGTAATACCTGACCTAGAATCACAATCAATACTGCAAGCAATTCCTACACCCTTATCCTGTTTTTACTGTAGATAAGAATAGGTTTTACATTTTTAGATCGTCAAAGGATATACTAAAGAGACAACATGAAATAAAGACAAAAATATTTACTGTCTGGCTCTTTTCAGGCATTTGCTAAGTAGGATGGCAAGTCACTATGGCTTCTTTCCTCTACTCAACAAATTCTAGTATGTTATCAAACTACATGGTGACTGTTTACAGTGCTAAACTCTGTTAAGGACAGAGACGCATGGCATTGAGCCTCCTCTTAAGATGTGCAGTCTGACGGTGTTAAAACACTAAAGTGGTGGTATGCCAATCCCTAAAACAAAAAACACCTGAGAGTTTACTATAGCTCAGACACAGCAGACAAAACAATGAACAAAGTAGTCTTTCCCTCAAAAATCTGATAATTGTGTGGCAAGACAGTTGAGCAAATCATTCTGTACAAAAAAACACATGTTGGTTCCACCAGGTGTACCAAGAGAGTATTCCACCTCTAAAAAAAATAAATTTCTTCATATTCCTGAGTTTAAAGTTTAATGAGGAATATGCTAGAAGAGAACAGCAGAGAGAGTGCTATGAAAAGCCAGGAACATATGGGAGGTTGGGGAGGAGCATCTGCAGGATGCCAACAAGGTAAGTCATTTTGCTGGGGCTAAATAGAGACTTCATCTCAAGAAACAAGGCAAACATCAAAGTATGAATAGGGGTCAGCAAAGTCACTCAGTGATAAAGGCTCTTGTCACACAGACACAGTAATCTGATTTTGATCCCTAGAGCCCACAGTGCAAGGAGAGAATCAACTCCACAAAGTTATTCTCTGACATCTATATATGCACCATTGCACATACACTGCCTTCCACAAGCAGCATCCTCAAATACACACACAATAATTAATTTTAAAATATTACAAAGGGTTAGCTTATCTCCAGAAGGCAGAATAACAACTTTTATTTTTCCATTTTTGCCAAATTATGTTCTCTATAATTATTATGTGTTTGTTTGGTAACAAGAAAAAAATTATAAAAATCTTAAGTTAAAAAACAGGGCCAGCCAAAAATAGCTTCCTAGGTAAAGGTACTTGTTTTGTAAGCCTGGCAACGTTGTAAGTTTGATCCCTGAATGAAAAAATGAAAGGAGATCTAATTCCACAAAGCTGCCCTCCGACCTCTACATGTGCATTCCTCATGTGATAATAATAGTAATTAAAGCAGAAGGGAGTGGGGGAGATAAGAGAGAAGGAGAATCACTAAAACACTTTGTTTGAAAACTGCCATAATGATATCAAATAGCTTGTATACTAATGAAAAATAAACAAAAATGAGATTTTAAACAAAGAATCACCACTAACACCAATAACAACAAAAAACTACTAGGAATTAGAGATGTGTCCTAGTGGCAAAAGTGCTACCTAGCACTACACACATACAAAATTAAAATCCAATTATCAAACTACTCATTAAACTTAGTAAGTAAACATTAAGTACTGAGTGAACTCAAAACTCAAGATTGTGGTGATATATTGTATATTTAGTAAAAATAGTCTAGAATATCAGAGAACAGAGTCACCCCAAGAGCCAAGCCTGAAGGTTAGGGAGTGGTGACCCATATCTTTAATCCTAGTACTGGAGGCAGAGATCCAGATCTCTGTGAGTTCTAAACCAAACAGAGCCAGGTGGTGATGGCACCCACCTTTAATCCTAGCACTAAGTTGATCCAGGAACTAAAACAGCTGGGTGGGGAAAGAAAGATGAGGAGAAGGCAGAAGTTTACCCCCTCCTTTGCCTTTGAGCCCAGGCAGTCTGAGGACTCTTGGAGACTGGTCCTCCCCCATTTGGCCTAATGAGTTGGCTGGGTGAAAAATGGCTATAGTTTGTTCCCTGTATCTCTGACATTTCAGCTTTTTCCCAACATCTGGCTCTGAGCTTTATTATAATACTAAATAGAATTTGTGCAATACAAGAAGAACAACCAATCAACATTCTAAAAGAAATGAAAGAAGGCAAGCATTATGGTATACACCTTTAATTCCAGCACTTAGCAGGCAGAAGTAGGCAGATTCTTTTAGTTCAAGGTCAGCTTGGTCTACATAGCAAATTCCAGGTCAGCCAGAGCTAAACAGTAAAATCCTATCTCAAAAGCAATAAAAAGAGTCTGAAACAAAAACACACTTACCAGCCATAAGCAAACAGATGATACACATTGAAAACGCGACAACCATGATGATGGGCAACTGAAAAATATAATCAAAAGACACAGTTATTTAGGAATAATTAGTGGCTATAAAATCATTCATGTCTACCTAGCTTGGAAAAGAACAAAACTTACGAAAAAAAAAAAAAAAAAAAAAAAAATCAAACACCACTATTTATGGGTTCAAGCACAGTGACCTAAGTCTTCATACTGGTAAAGTTATGACATCTAAGAAAGCATGCTTCTGGTTCAAACCTGGAAAATGATCATCCAGGACAAAAGACCTCTTTTCCATTCAGGGCACTTTGCAATCTACTATAGGGCCCCAGAAAAGCTGCAAAGTCTTGCAAACAGAGGAGAAAAGTATCCCAAACACACTTTCCCTTTTATTTACAAATTTATCTCTAGCAATTTCCTGATCACAAGAAACTGAAGTTTGCTTGAAAAAAAAAAAAAAAAAAAAAGAGACTCTGCCACAGTTCCTTATGTGATCTTACATAAAAAGGATGTATGGTAGAGTCACAAAAAAAAAAAAGCAAATACTCAGAGATATGGTCTCTGTACTCTTTTCTTTTTCTTTGGGGGGAAATGGCATGCAGTGCTTTCAAGAGAGGTATTTTCTACACCTTCAGACACAGTACTTCCAATCTTGAAAAATCATAAAAAGTTTCTTACTGCCAAGAATTTCCAGTCCCTTGGAACACTTAAAGGACTATGAGAGTCTAATTCATCCACTGAATAGTTTCCAAGAAATAAGTCTATAGAATCCTAGAAAAGAAAGAGGGAAACTGTGAATTTTCCAAATTTGATCGACTACACTGAGCAGTAATTCAAATATATAACCACTCTATGCAAAACAAAACAAAAAAACAAAATCCCCACCAAATACAAACTTACTTGTCTAAATCCATCAGAAAAGTTGTTCTTGTAATATCGTAATAATGAGTTGCAGCCATCCATTATAAGTCCCAACCGAGTTCTTTTTCCAGTTCTGGTTAAAAAGAGTCCAATTTTAAATTATATGCATGCATACTAAGTTCTAATTTTTATTAACAGTGACTGTTATAAAGATACATTAGCCGTAAAGATATGTAAATTATCCCTGAAAATACAAACATTTCACAAAGAAGTCATTATTAGGCCCAAGAAATAAATATAGTCATCCCGTTGTATTTACAAAGAACCCCACTAGATACTTGTCTACAGATGTTTAAGTCCCTCATATAAAAAAAGTGTAGTGTTTCCACATTCCATCTATTTATACCCCCTTATTTTTCCTAAGTTACTTAGGATGTCTAATACAATGTTTGAGGAAAATAGCTATTAGTCTGTATTGTTCAGGAAATAATGATACTGAAAAAAATATACACATAGTACAGACATAAATACATTCTCCTTTCGACTTTGATTAGTGGCTGGCTGAATGAATCCATAGATACAAGCCATGATTAAGAGGGTCAATTGTATTTGTTTCCTAAAACTTTACCAAGTAGACGAAACAGTTTTAGCTACAAAAACAAGAACTATGAAAAGTACAGCCCATGTTAAGAGGTATAAAACAATACAGCAAATAAGAACAAATGCTCCCAGGAAATCTTTACAGTATTACACAAAAGATCCAAAGGCACCTAGAACAAAAGAAAAGAGCAAGAGCATTGTCTGAAGCTTTGCAGAGGTGCAGCTCACAGGCTGCCCCAGGGAGGCTAAGAATCCACCAGTGCCCAAGCTTTATCTTCCAGAAATCTTAGGATGACAGTCCTAGGGATGCCCAGGAGCTTGGTCTGTAAAACTGTTTCCTGTAGAATCAGAGTCAGTGAAAGAAATATGCCCTGATCTTAGAATTAAAATCCAAAAGCTAAAAAAGGCCAGTGAAAGAAACAGTTTAGTCCTGAAATCAGAGCTATTTCTGCCCAATGAAACTAACCAATCCTTGAGCAGGAATAACTAGCCACTCCTTGAATATCCCTTAATATCCTTGAACTCCACCCTTAAGAGCCCCTATATAAACCCCTCTGCTTGTTCAGTTTTGGGCTGTTCTTTCCCACGGTAGTAGAGGCAGCCACTCTCCTGGACTCCTCCTTCCCAAATAAATCTCTTTCTCAGAAGAGTCTTGGGTGAAGATCTTCTGGCACAGAGAAGAACTTGCTAAGATGTCCCTTAGGGAATTGAGCAGAAAAACCTTGCAGAGATGTCCCCTTAGGGTGACTGAGCAAGGCGTAGTAGAAGAACAGAAAAACTTGCAGAAACATCCCTTTTTGCTAAGCTACAGGAGAGTGCTACATCTCTGAGGGGTTTAACCTTTAGGAGAGTGAAGCAAAAGATAGTAACATCTTGGGCCGGAGAGAGGAAGATGCAGAAAGACCCCTTAAGGAAAGCAGAGCAAAGCTCAGCTGTAGCTGCTCTCCAGCAGGACTGCTACATCCTACCAGGGCAATTATCCCCCACTACACCCCAGCTTCAGGTATAGCTTGACTTCTGAACAGTCAGGATACCTCACCCTCCAGAGCTGAGCGTCCCTCCCTGGAGTTGTAACACTGGCTTACAATTATGGCTACAAGTTAAAAGTGTAGCCTACCTTGTAAAGTCAGTCTTCAATGCACCAGTTCCTGCATACTGTTTGGCACAAGCATTGGCATTATCGGCCCAGGCTTTGGGGGGGGAAAAAAAACACCTGATAGTGATTAAGGTGCCAATTAAAGTTCTAATACAAAATATTAATTTCAAAATTTGAACAACTTTGCTCCTATTAAGAAATTACCTACCATTTTTGTAAGTCTTCTCAAATTCATCTTGTTCTTCAAGCTTTTGTCCCACATGCAAAACTCCTAGTCTCTAGAAAAAGAAGCACATCCGTATTTACAAATGTTAAGACTTTAGCAGACCTGACTTAGGAAGAAAAACCAACAGTCTCCAAATCCCATCTTTAGGATTCTTTACCTGCTTATGCAAAGCACAGGTATGCCTCAGCTTCTAAAGCTCTTGTCCATCCACCACAGACTATAGGAAGCTCCTCTACTACCCACATTGCCTTAAGCCCCAGGACAACAGGGATAATAGCCAGATGGTACTCAGAAGGAGGGAAAAGGTAAAGTGAAGCCTGCTAAGAGACTTAGGTTGTTACTCCTCCTTCCTTCTATACCCTTTACCCTTCTGCCTTCACTAATCACCATCCCAGGGTTCCACATTTTTTTTTCAATAAAAGAGTCAAGAAAGTAATATTAACCTGCAGCTGGGCCTGAAGGGAACGTCGCGCTAATAAACTCTGGATCACATTCGTTCTATCTAGACAATCCATGCAGTTGCTGCGGAAAACTCCTTCCTGGTTTGTCACCACCTTGCCGGCAGAGTCTACTAAAAAATAACTGAAACACATTTGTGTGAGCACGAGCACTCTTATACCAAAGTCCACTAAACATACCAGCAACACAGCTCTTAGAACACAGGTTTTATGAGGTAACCTTAGTAAAACCATAAATTACAAGGTCAGATGGGCAGCACAGTAGACATTATTTCATTTTTCTAAATAAAATGGGAATATGAATGGCTGAGGTAACACAGCTTCTTTTTCAAATCACAGCTTTCACAGAAGCTATCAATGAAGAAAACTATTGCTATGGAAACCAACCATGTTTCCTAAGGTTGCTTTAACATGATTACTTCAGCCATGTCCCAAGGTATCATGAGTAATAGTTTCTCCAAAATCCCTATTAGAATCTCCTGAGTTACAAATAAAAAATTCTTAGCCTTGAGGATCAATGGAATCACAATCTCTGAAGCAAAGTTGGAAAATGTACTTTAAAAGTTTTCTCTTTTAAAATAGATGACCACACCAAAAAATAAAAAATAAAAAGTACATTTTGAAAATCCAATATTTAGATCTCCCTTTGATCACTCAAATATGTATAAAGTAGCCAAACATGATGACAAACTTATGTATGCACGTATTTATTCATTTTTTTATTTATTTTTGGTTTTGGTTTTTTGAAACAGGTATGGTTTTTCAAGACAGGATTTCTCTGTTTTACATTCCTGGTTATACTGGAACTCACTTTGTAGACCAGGCTGGCCTCAAACTCACAGAGATGCCTGTCTCTATCTCCAAGTGCTGGGATTAAAGGAGTGTGCCATCATACCTGTTCCCCCTCCCCCAACATTCTTGCAGGACAGCAGTTAACTCAAGGAACCACCACCTCCATCAACAATGCCAAACCCAGCCAGTCTCTTTTCCAACAGCCAGCTACAGTACAACCCTACCATCATCTTCACTAGCTATGTTAATGACACAATGTCATAGAAAAAAAAAATAACTATAGTTGATAGCTATGTATACTAATATATTTTAAAAAACCAAACAAATGCTCATCAGAGAGATAACTGAAATTTAAAAGTATCTTTGGTATAATGTATACAAGTAAAAAAAAGCTGTCAAAAATTTAAAAATTAAAAAAGTACATGTGAAGTATGAGGTTAAAACTATCACAGAGATAAAACAAAATAATAGAATCATATATAGATTATTTTGGCTTAAAATGTTAAAATTGACATATCTACAAAGAACAGTAAACCCATGAACCAGCACACATATAGCAAATTCAAAAAGCACCATAAAGATGTTCAAATCTTTTGCTCCACTACTCCTACACTGAAGATCTTTTCATGGGCAAAATTTTAATGCACAGAAAAAGATATACAATCTTTATCTAAAGAGAACCTCTTAAAGCACATTCTTTCAAAGGTAAGGAAAGGACCAAGAAACTTCATGTGATAGGAAGCATCTAATTAAAGCTATGTTGTAACCTAACAGGCTGCAGAGAAGATACTGAAAACTGGCATTACAGAGACTCCTAACAGAATACTGTGATAAAAGGACAGACCACTAAAACCAAAATACTAATAAACCAATTGTAATTATGTAAAACTTGGAAAATAATATGAATATTCCTGACACTGGCCCATTTGTAAGAATTCAGTTATTCAATCAACATTCTTCCAATACAAAAAACTAAAGTAATAAAATAGCATATATAAGAACTGATAACCCAGTGAAATAACTTCACAAATATGCTAAATGATATATAACTAATAAGACTGGCATACACAGCTATCTCTTCCCTTTACCTCTCTAAAGTAATATGGCTTACCTTAACTCATCCTGCATTTCTGCTACTTGATCCAATAAAATACTCAGTCGATCCCATCTCATATTTTTACACTCCTTATGGAAGTCAAAGGCAATGTACCTACCAAAAAAAGAAAAACCCACATATTCAGAAATTGATGAGGCCATTCAATTTCTTTCTATTAACAACCCCTATTAAGATGAATTTTCTCTATATGTAAATCATGCATAATTCTTAGGAATATAGAACTGCCTTCATTCAGGGCTTATGAAAAACAACAAATACTACTATACACACTACTACTACACATACACACTTTACTATTACTACTCACACAACTACTACTACACATACTACTACTATTGCACACACCTCCCTACTCCTCACACACCTCCCTACTACTCTTTACACACACACACACCCCAAATACTACTACTATTATATACACACACCTCCCATGCTCATATCTATGGTGGAGGACAAATTAATTAAAATTATTTTAAGAAATTTTATTTTCATGTTATTCTAGGGGCCTGTAGATATAAGCAAAAAAATAAAATAAAAGCAGATAGAAGCAAATGCTAGTGAAGTGGATCAGACTTACAGTATTGACTCTATACACTTCAAGAGGTACAACCCAACTGAACACCTAGCATAAATTTATTTTTTATTCTTGTGTGCAAAGAACGTGGTTTCTTTTTATTACTTTCCAGGTCAATATGCTCAAAGTATTGAAACTCAGTTCAGTCTATGGTGAATTAGGCTGGGTGTCTGTTATGTTCTAGGGGTTGTAATAAGTGCAGAGAGGCAAAACATCGCTATAGTGTTATCTACTGCCCCACCTTCCCCCCACCACTTTCCTTTACCAACATCTATACATTATACATATATATGTAGAGAAAAATTCTGTCACTTTATAATGAACCTTTTACAATTAACTAATATTTAAGAAGTACAACTCAAATTAGATGGCATCTAAATGTGAAGGTGTCCTACCATTTGTCACCTTTCCCTTGAGAAAAGGGAAAAAAATCATTAGCCAAACTCTGATAGTCAATGAAGACTGGCAACATAAAGTGGGGGGGGGCATATACCCCAACTTCCTGCTCAGTAATCACAAGTAGGATAACTAGGACACTATGCTCCCATCTGAAAAGTGAAAATGCAGATAAAGCATCTACTACTGGGTGACCCCCTTACTCTATCCACACAGTGTGGACTTTTAGCATGTAAAAGATTCCACTATATCAATGATTATCTAGAGAAAGAATAGTAACCCTCAGAAATTAGCACTAAAATACATGTGAGCCAATGACAGGTAGCAAGAAAAGCATTTTATAAGGCAACCTCAAAAAGGTAGCATTGGGCTGGAGAGATGGCTTGTATTGGAATTCAGGCATTATTGAGGGAGACCTAGAGGTGTATCTTTGAGGTCTCAGGACGCTGAATGAGACATGGCTAGCCCCCATTAAGTACCCTGTTGCGCATTGCTCTTCCTATTTGTTCCTATGTTCTTGGGGAGAGGACTGGCACCATTGCTACATAAGATAGTTCCACTCTCCAAAAACTGCCTTAAGGTTCAATTTATATCAATAAATATTTATGTAACCCCTTAATATTCTTTATATAATCAATTACAAATAAATAATTCCTACAATAACCTTAACCCAAACTAAATTTTTCTATACAAATAATTATCAATTAAAGCTAAATTCTAAGTTAAAAACAGAGGCATATATTCACTTATCCTTTCATCTCTAAGGCCCCTCATGATACAGACCTGTATAGGCCCTGTGCATATTGCTAGCTAGCTCTTTTATCTTAACTCAACACATTCTGCTGCTCTTCCAGAGGTCCTGAGTTCAAGTCCTAGAACCCACAATCATTGCTCACATCATTTATGATCTAGTGCCCTCTTCTGGCATGCAGGCAGAACACTATACATAATAAATAAATAAACCTTAAACAAAGAGCAGCATTGCAAGTTATTTTGAGTGCTCTGACCAGAATAATCAGCTGTAATCCTGCTTTAAGCAGACCATCACAGAGTGTATCTAAAACCACCACCAGTCAAAGGTCCTGCTGCAGATGAGGTCAATACACAGTGTTAAACTGGTCCAGCCCATGCAGTGGCAAAGACCACATCAAGCAATCTTAGAGAACTGAAATTTAAAAGGCTGAAAAGATGGCTCAGCAGTCAACAGCATTGGTTGTTTTTCTCGAAGACCCAGGTTTGATTCCCAGTACCCACATAGCAGCTCACAACCATCTGTTAACTCTAGTTCCAGGGAATCCAATGCTCTCTTCTAACCTCAATAGGCACTGCATGTGTGTGACATCGACATACATTTAAGCAAAACATTCATACACATAAAATTTGAAAAACCTTAAGCAAACAAAGAAAAACTCCTGTTTTTGTGACCTAATAGGCCACTGCTTTCCAAAATCTTGATGAAAAGATTTTAACCAGAGGTTTAAATTCAAAATTTGACCATAAAGTTACACTGTAATATATCGAAAAAAATTTCAAACCAACCAAAAAGAAAATTATGCTTTGATCTGGTACTGAAAATATGTAAGCTGAGGAATAAAGAGATGGCTCAGCAGTTAAAAAGTTAAAGGCACTTGCTGCTCTACCAGAGGACAACCCATGTTCAGAACTTTGTATTCATACATACAAATAAACATATGACTTGAAAGGATCTACAACAGACACAGTAAGATACCTGATCATCCCACTGCCCAAGGATGACACCATTTTTGCAAATGTTTGCTCAAGTGGTTTCTCTGATCCCTTGTGGTTCACCTATAAAACAGCACGATTTTCTATTTAGATAAAGAATGATACCAGAAAATTAACAAGGAAATACTAAGCTTTCATTCTGGCACAGAAACACTAAAAAAAAAAAAAAAAAAAAAAAAAAAAAAAAAAAAAAAAAAAAAAAAAAAAAAAGAAAAGAAAGAAAGAAAGAAGTCATCTGAGTCAGCTTTGTAAGACCTATGAAAAAGTAATCAAAGTTTACAGCAACCAAAAAAGTATCCACCAGAAAAAAGCCACCTTATAGGCTGTAGGAAATCTATGCAGCATTTTGTCCTTCTTTCTCTACCATACAGGGTGATAAATTTTGTGGTTAAACAATAGGAACCTTGTTTTTAGCTTCCTTCATCAAAGCAGTAGAAGCAGACCATGTACATTTAACTAAACACACCTGAAGAACTAAATTATCTCTATGCTGTGTAACTGAACAAGGTCAAAAAACATAGGATTGGTTATTAAAATTAGAACTGTATTATTACCCAATGGATACCTGGGGCAACAGCTTCTTTCTAGATGAAGACAAAAATAGAAAACCTAAGCCTAAACAAACCAAGTGATGCTCTTTAGAAAATAGGAACGTTCAAAAGCATATATGAAAGACTTATGAAAACTACTTCCATATTCAGGCAAGAAATATGTCCAGAAAAATCCTAATACTGCCCTTTAGCCTTCAAACATGCCTGGCTGGTTAAAAGTACAGAGCCAGTTTGCCAGGAATAGAGTATAAGATGTTCTTTTGTCTTTTTTCAGTTCCTAG